>JAFEMH010003556.1:0-258631 GCA_022495995.1 Adenophora triphylla var. japonica | reverse complement strand
CATGGCCTGAAGTCTCTCCCTCAGCCACAAGGTGAGCAAAGCAGGGCTTCCCCCTCTCATGAACCGATCCCCAGTCGCCAGACGGTCAATACCATGAAGAGTCTCCCCCAGCACCAACGGGACAATATCTTCTCCAGCTCTGCAGTGTCTAACCACATCTAGCAAAGCACCATCACAAACCGCAAGGGAGCTGACCATGAAAAGTGTCGCTATCACGAACAAGGCAAACACATCCCACGAGACATCACTCTCATCATCAATCATAAATCGCTCCAGCAGCGCAGAAATGTCAATATGACCCGAATCAAGGATCATGCCCTGCACTTCTCCCAACGAAGTCCGAAGAAAGCATGCAAGCTTCACGCTCACGGCAGCACCGCCAATCAAAGGAAGCGAGATGGCCTCCACCTCCGGTCCTCCAATCAAAACTCGAAAATCCTCGAAGGTGGGCACCATCTCATTGTAGGAGAAGCAATACACATGCCTCCTAACATCCCAGAACTTCGCGGCAGCCCGCAACAATTCCCAATCAGGAACCAACTCCTTAAGGGACCAAACCGAGCAAAGTCGAAACCTTACCTCGAAAGCCCGTCTCTGATGCCTCATACGGTGTCGCATCCACATTTTCAGCCGCTCAAGGAAGTATGCTTGCCGCTCCTGCGAAAGCCTTGGCAAAATTCGTGGAACGTACGAAGAATCCATGGCAAAAATTGAGATTCCTAGAGAAAATGGGGAAGAAAGCTCGAAAATGGCTGCAAATGGGGAGTGGGGAAAGTCCAGACATCCGGAAAGCATTTATCCCTTCCCAAAAGCAAAGGTGATCCGTACGGACCTCTTTGCACCCCAAGTTGGTCCGTACGGACCTTGTTGCATCATGGCCCCACTTTCCCAGCAAACAGTACAACAACAACTGTTCCCCGCAAGACCTTGCTCCAAACTGCCCAAATTCTGGCCAAAGCCATTTCCAGCAAGCATACGCTACCCACAAACGCACTCCCAGCTCACGTGGCATGCACAAATAATAAACTAGCAACAATTCCTAGGACAATTCCCGGGAATCACAAAATACGGCATTACATCTTAAAATAAAATACTTTGCGGTGCAAATGCGAATGTTTTATTACAGGTACACATAATGTCTGTTGCTAAACAAAAAAAAAAGAAGATATGGAAAGAGGGATAGCAAATGAGCCCTAATCTG
The DNA here is from genome assembly GCA_022495995.1 of Adenophora triphylla var. japonica. Classification (NCBI taxonomy): domain Eukaryota; kingdom Viridiplantae; phylum Streptophyta; class Magnoliopsida; order Asterales; family Campanulaceae; genus Adenophora; species Adenophora triphylla. Next base: position 257,430 of record JAFEMH010003556.1, on the reverse strand, counting down.
ACTCTTCATCATCATCACCAACATCCTCAAGCGAGAAGTCGGGCACCCCGGCAAACTCGCCAGCCACACCCTCGTCATCGAATACTAACCCTCCCGGGGTAGGTACTCAAGATACTCTAAGGGTCAAACCCGGCAAAAGGATCGAAGAAGGCGTGCTCGACGAACTCTCTCCCGTGCCTCGCAAGGCCGAATCGGTGAAAGACCGCCGCCTCTGGACTCCCGAAGACGTCCCCGCATCCATGCTATGCCGCCCCCGAGAGGGTCCCTCCCGCTGCGGCTCGCTCAACCTCGGCGGAGGAACATCCACACTGTAATGTCTCAAGGCACGGCTCGTACGCCGGCACACGCCGCAAGACCCTGCAAGACAGCTTCCCCGCCAACTTCTTCGCGAAGGACCGCATCGCCACATAACATCGGGTCAGTGTGTCGAAGGCTCTCCCCAGGACCTGCACAAGCAAACATCCAAAGGAACGTTCAGCTAACGAGATACGTGCATACAAAAAGAGAAAAATATAGAAAAGATGCCAAGACGGAAAAGAGTAAGCACACTCACTGGCACATTCGGTCAACCCAGAGGCGCAGGAGCTCGGCTCGTGGACGGGTACCGACACCCTCCGCCTCGATGAATCCCCGCGAACATATGTAAAATCCGCCTGTGCACTCCGGAACCTCTCGGGACCCGCGGGCGCCCTCCTCTCCTCGCCAACACCTCGTGCGTCCTCAACTTCCTCCTAACGAAGGACCCATACTCCTCTCCAAACAAGACAAACTCATCGGCACTCACGCCGCCAAGATATCTCTCGAACTCCAGCACATCCATATCTAGAGAATCCATCATCCCAAAAGGCGGGTCCCTCGGAGCCAGGGGGAGCATACCCGGGCCATGCTACCAGAAGACCCTCTCTCCAAAGTACATGACATCACAGGTCAGGCCCCGCAGCATCTTCCTCTCGCGCTGGGCCACCACGGGAGCACCTTCCTCAAACTCGCTGCGCCCCATACCGAGCCCAGTGGGTACAGAGCAAACTCCGCCGGCTATCTCTCCTGTGTACTCCCCGCACCTCCCTATAGGCAATGGTGAGCTTCCCCCTACTGGTCCTCCTCCTCCTCGCCGTACGGGCCCATCCCAACATAGCAGGATAGGCCGCTATGGCCTCAGCCTCTCGATCCCACGGGAAGCACCGGAAGATCTCATAGAACCACACCTGTGACGAAAGCGTAAAAGGCTCAAGCAGTAAAAGAAAACGGAGAAATGACAAATTGCTAAATCAAAAACAAAGCAATAAACTCATACCTCCAAAGCAAAATCAAAGCAGCCCCAAAGAATCGGCACGCCTCGGCTAAACCGGTCCAAAGAGAAATAAAGCTCGGCCAGTGCTCGCCTCGCCCCAAGATATATCACAAACCCTCTCCAAATTAATCGTACTCTCGCAGAGCAAAAGGAGCCGCAGCCGCGTGATTCGAGAACAGAGTCTCGGAAAGTGGCAAGCCATGTGAAGGAGCGTGCCACCGATCCGCCGTCACCAGGCCGGCACTCACGGCAATAGGCCCCAATACCGGCCGTAATCCGCATCTCCACATCATCGTACAAAGATGCCTGTGCCCCCGCGAGGAAGAGGCGCAAAGCCCAACAAAATTCTCACCAAGACCTCCTGATATCCCGTCCCTCCACCGCACCGGCCCTCCTTCAAGGAAAGTCCTGATAGCAAAGAAATCGGTGGGGAGTCACCGCCTCGCCTAGCCAAATGGAAGGTGTGGGTTGTATCCCACCAATACTCGAACAAGCCTAGGAAGATGCTCTTGTTCTTCCTCGTATCAGAAATCCCGGCCAAGTTCTCCACGAAAGCGCCCAAGCCGGAACCATAAACCAGCCTCTTAGGGCTCGGCCTGCCCCCCATAGAGATGTCCGGCAACTTCTGCCACAGCTCCACTACTGCCTCGACCGACCCCCGACACTTCATCTTTTTGGCTTTCCCAGATAAAATCCCCTCATCCTGCAGGTAAACACAAAGAAAGGTACGTCGGCCACAAGACTTAATGCAAAACACCAAAAGAAAAATAGGGGGTCCGTCCCAACATTGCACATAATTTTCCCCATGCAGTCCGTCACAAAACACGGCACACACTGTACAAATTTTCTCAACAGAGGGATTAAGCCCTACACGACACATTTTCATAAGACCCGTCACAAAACACGTCACATATTGCACATAATTTTCACATGTAACCCGTCACAAAACACGGCACACATTGCACATAATTTTCCCCACAAAGTCCGTCACCAAAAACACGGCACACACTACATTACACATTTTCAGAAAAGTCTGTCCCTACACGGCACATACTTTCAGACAAAACCCGTCACAAAAACACGGCACATGTCACATTTTTCACAAAATTTGTCCCTACACGGCAATTTTTTCACAATGTACATACAATAGAAATAGCATAAGGTACAAAACACCAAAGCATGCATTTCAAAGAGATGCACTTTATTTTTACAAATAAGAGATAATCTACACATTTTTGCACAAAAATCACATACCCACAATTTTTACATGCTCAATTTCAACAGTTCATCACGATTTTCACAAAAAGCATGGCAAACAACAAAAGCCCCAAATATGCGAAAAACTAAAACCTAGTTCTAGCATTCAACAATTCAAGCAAGGAATCAAGACGAAGTTGATTTCTTACCTCCCCGACGTTCCTAGCTCGCCTAGTGTGCACCTCCGGATTCGGATACAACACATCCGGGTTTCTCGACAAAGGCACGAAGGAAGTGCAATTCCTTTGAAGCTCCGCCCTTTGCTCGATCATCTCTTGGCTCCGTTGACGACGACCTCTCCTTGATCCTTCCGCCATTACAAGCAACTCAAGCTAAATTATGGAGGATTTCCTAAGCAATTTGGAGAAAAAAATGGAGTTTTCTCCTTCTCTCTCTCGGCTGCTCACGAACTGGAAGAAGAAGAATGAAGGTTTGCCTCGGTGCTGAAGCTGGTCAAAACCTGGGGAAATTAAAAAGCCACATTGGTCCGTACGGACCTCTTTGCAGAGGGAGAAGATCCGTACGGACCTTCTTGCAACATGAGGCCAAATTACTTCTTTGCCCTTATAATCTTTGCCCCTGGCTGTCCAAAGGCCTATTTCAGCAGATTCAATGCAGTTTGGTCCTCAACCCAACAAAACCATCCCCGGCCGTCATCGTAAGTCCGGATTTTGCCCACTAAACGGCAACGCAGACACCGGCCATCATCGTAAGCCCGGACCTCGCCCACTAAACGGTAAAGCAAGCACAAAAGGAGCCAGCACCTCCAAGCACAAATCTCAAGGCATAAAATGCCTCCCAAATGTCAAACGGTGAATCAACCACCGGCCATCAAAGTAAGCTCGAAGTCACCTTCTCAGCAGAAAAAGCCCCTACAAGGCCACATATCCCCAGCAGATGAACATCGGCAATCAGCATAAGTCCAACCTTTTCCCCAGCGGACAAAACGCGAGGCATTCACACCTCTCACAATTGAAGCACAAGGCAGCCAGGCCTCCGCAAACCACAGTCAGAAGACGAATCAAGTCCTCATACATGACACGACCGCAGTCAGAAGACGAATCAAGTCCTCATACTTGACACAACCGCTGTCAGAAGACGAATCAAGTCCTCATACATGACACAACCGCAGTCAGAAGACGAATCAAGTCCTCATACATGACACGACCGCATGTAAGACGAATCAAGTCCTCATACATGACATACCTCCACCCGAAGGCTTTAAATCACTCGTCCGGAGACCGCATAAATCGCCCAAACCACTATCTCCAAACTCTAAGGCTTTAAATCACTCGGTCCAAGACCGTATAAACCTCCCAAATCACTATCTCCACTCCTAAGGCTTTAAACCACCCGATTCGGAAAATCGTAAAATTTCCATCTCAGATGCCACCACGCCCTCACAGCCGACCTCGGCGGTCACACGACACTTCAGTGGCACCATCACGCCCGCATACACTCACAATTTCACGACCTTCCGAACTACGACTGTGCTTGATTCCCGCTAGGGATACGTAGGAATCCTATCACAGTGGTCCAAATGCCCATCGACTCTATGCGGTCACCCAGACGCTCCACGTCCTCTACAATCGACCTCGGCGGTCACCACATCCTTAGGGCACCACCATGCCCTCACATCATATTAGGACGGGACACGTCCTCCTACACCACAAACCATCTTCTCGTAAGATTACCCATCTTCTCGTAAGATTACCCATCTTCTCATAAGATTACCCATCTTCTAGTAAGATTGCACACCCAGGACGCCTCCACGTCCTTACCACTGACCCATGCGGTCACCCAGGACGCCTCCACGTCCTTACCATCGACCCATGCGGTCACCCAGGACGCCTCCACGTCCTTACCACCGACATATGCGGTCACCCAGGACGCCTCCACGTCCTTACCACCGACCTATGCGGTCACCCAGGATGCCTCCACGTCCTTACCACCGACCTATGCGGTCACCCAGGACGCCTCCACGTCCTTACCACCGACCTATGCGGTCACCAGACGCTCCACGTCCTTACCACCGACCTATGCGGTCACCCAGATGCCTCCACGCTGGGCTTACCACCGACCCATGCGGTCACCTGTGACGCCTCCACGTCCTTACCACCGACCTATGCGGTCACCAGGATGCCTCCACGTCCTTACCATCGACCTATGCGGTCACCCAGGATGCCTCCACGTCCTTACCATTGACCTATGCGGTCACCCAGGATGCCTCCACGTCCTTACCATCGACCTCGGCGGTCACCACATCCTTAGGTCACCCACAGGATTCCACTGCACCCACACACAGAGTTCCAGTCATAGGACAACTCACGTCCTCGTACACAACAACACTCACCCCACACACGAACTACGATCAGGCTTGATTCCCGCTAGGGATACGTAGGAATCCTATCACAGGGTCCAGCCAACTGACCTATACGGTCACACAACAGGACACCGCCATGTCCTCACGCACCGACCTACACGGTCACTTCCTCTCCCAGTACGCGATCCAGATCAGGACCCTTATTTTATCGACGACCCCACTTCCTCCGTAAGTGACGTCGTCGAGGGGCTTCTGTAAGTACCCCAATCTGGATCACCCTCTTCCGAACACACGGGAAACACCACAGACTCACAAACGCAGTCTTGAAGACCCGTGACACTCAAAAACACTCAAAACCCCCAACCAAATTAAGGGAGGGACAAAAAGGGACAAAAAGGGACAAAAGGACTTTTTAGGAATTTTTCAGAAATTGGAAAAGCATATGTGGTCCGTACGGACCTCTTTGTTTTAATGATTACTGAATCCTCTCAAAGTCCAATATATTCCCTCAAATCCCGGAAGTAATGATCACTCACCTACATGGTTGGTCCATACGGACCTTATTGCATGCAAGGTTGGTCCGTACGGACCTCTTTGCTACCAGACACCATCATGGCTGAATCTTCTTAAAGTCTACATATTCCCTCAAATCGAGGAAAACCAAAATTCTGGATTACCTAGAAGGTCCGTACGGACCTTCTTGCACAAAATCTGGCACTATAAATAGAGGGCTCCCCCTCCCTCATTTCACACATCTCCCTCTTCTCTCCTCTCCCCCCCCTTTTCCGGCACCCCTCTAAGTCCTCTCGAGGCACTCCCGGCCCCTTTCGGATCCTTCTGAGGCCTTCCGAGCTCCCTTGTGGTGCTCCGAAGCCTCTCCAAGCGCTCCTGCGACGCTCCCGCACTACCCCGAGGCACTCTCGAGGTACTCTGAGGCCCCTCGTGGTACTCCAAGGCCTTGCCTGGTCTTTCCCGAGGTGTCTCGGCTCTTTTCGAGTCAAACCGGCGATTCTGGCCCACGCCGAACCTCTGCCTGAATCCAACCGACGATCCCAACGCACGCCGAACCTCTGCCCGAGTGATCCCTGCGATCCCAACGCACGCCGAACCTCTGCCCGAGTAATCCCTGTGATCCCAACGCACGCCGAAACTCTGTCCGCAGACAACCGGCTCATCCCGAAGCAATCCCGGTCCGTACTGGAACACTATTCCATCCTCAAACACTATTCCCCTGCGGAAGACAGACACGAACCAACATTGGTAAGGCTCCCTTCCTATACTATTTCAATATATTTCAATAAAGCACTGTACAATGTAGACATCCGATACAACATGCATTTTTAAAAGCACATACACACACACACAACAGTTAAAAGAATATAAGCGGTACCGAAAGACTCGTTTTTACGAGGCAACTCGGGTGAGCTCTAAGATTCTAATATTCTCTTCCCGAGGAGTCATCTGACCTCCGAACTCAAAAATCTCATCACACAAAAACAGTTTATTTTTAAACTGATGCCCTTTTTCAATGTTTTGGGCTTAATAAAAACGACGTGGCGACTCTACAAGCAAAAACACAGCGAGACACCTCCAACACGCAAAATGGAATAAGCCAGATGCCGGGGCGCGATCGAGCTGCCTATCGGATCCGGGCCATTTCCAAAATGCGAGCGAAATGCGAGATGCCGGGGGGCCAAATCCACGCGCGAGCTGGATCCCGGGTAATTTCAGGCCCGCACCTACGGAGACTGTTTAGCTCTCACAAGGAAAGCCCTCATGGAACTAGCCGCTCAAGAGAACCGTCTCTGGGACAAAAACCAAGCTCAAGAGACCCACAGGGACCAAGCCCTTAAAGTGTCACAAGTAGCTTCAGACAGAAAGCTAGAGGCCACTCTAGACCAGTTCGACCTCAGGGGTTTTGCTCGCGGCAACTTCCTCGACTACCGTCTTTTCTCATCCAACCCCCTCTGCCAAACGAGGGTGGTCAACGGTCCCGATGACCTAGGAGATGGAATGGCACAGCAGAATGAATACCAGCGCTTATCTCCCCGAGGAAAGCAAGTTCTCTGTGAAAGCGATGATGAAGACGATGAAACCGTTCTCTTCCAAGTCAGACATGATGTCAACAAAACCGGAATACCAAGGGTCCTGGGAGGATGGGGACGGATCATTTCCGCACTCAAGCTAAAAGGCCAACTGAGAGAGGAAGGTCTATTCAAAAACAAGAGAAGGATGGAAATTCATCTCCAGCAACTACTCAGGGAGATTCCAAAGTCTGCGGCCTTCGTTTACAAAAACGATCAACTGGGACAGCAACCAGTTACATGGGCAGATGTTCGGGAAGCCGTGTACTCACCTTCTGACATACCCGCCACTCAGATAAAGAGGAAGGGAAAGCTCTCCCCGATGGAGGTTTACCTAGACTGCCACGCGCAGTTCAAGGAAGCACTAGCTATTCTCACATGGGAAGAAACGCAGGCACTAACTCTCGACGCAGGCTCTGCTGCAAGAAAGTTGATATGGGCCAAGAGTGGAGGAAAATTAGCAAACCACGAGTATCGCCAAACCCATCTCCAAAATGCCCTGAGTATGCTCAGCAAGAAGGAAAGGAGCGCGGTATACCGTGAAGAAATCAAGGAGACTGTTCGCCTGAACCAAGAACTCTCCAACCTCCCCCGGAGGATCAGCAACGCACAGTTCAGTTCTGGCAACCACTGTTGCGCACTGACATTCGAACAGCTGCGTCAAACTGTAGGCTACCTCCCCACGGAGGCACCCAAGCCGGTATCCTGGGACAGAATCTGTAAAGCTGCCGAAGCTCCCGGGAACACATCTACAGTCAACAAATTGAGGGAAGACATGTGGCCCTATGCTACGAGGAATCCTCCTCTAACTATGGCTCAACTTAGAGCGGCCTGTTCAGAAGGAGACAAGCCTGATGTCAGCGTTCTAACCCGATCGAGTCAAATCCATGCATTACCACCTAAGGCCACTAAAAAGCCGACGGAGCGTAACCGCAACCCGACTCACCCGAAGACGCAAGTTCCCCGAAAGAGGACCCGATCCTCACTCACCAAGTGCACCTGCACGAACATTTCGTCCCCGCTCATATCTTCATATCCTCACAAGCTCAAGCTAGAGGAAAGTCTGGCCCGTACCATGGTCCCCGTGGACGCAACCCCAGACGAGGTCATTCAGATGATCGGAAATATCCACTACGGCAACATTATCACCTTCACAGATTTGGACCTTCCAAAATTTGGGGCTGATCACAATGAGCTGCTCTACATCACGCCCAAACTGACGAGCGCCGCTTCCCCGCGTGTTAGTAGACTGAGGTTCCTAATGAATGTCTTGCCCACCTAGATGATGGACCCGCTTGACATCAAGCCTACAGATCCAAGCCTTCACCCACACTTTTAAGACCTATGACTCTACTTCCCGTACGCTTCTGGGTTGCTACTCTTAATATCTCGGTTCGGCAAGCGGATGATCCCCACCGAATTCCAAGTGTTGACATTCCAATCACTTTCACAGCCCATCCCGGGCGTCCCCGGCCGCATCAAATCAATGGCGTGGCATCCACCCTTCATCGTGCCTCAAGTTCATGCAAGGCAACGAGCTAACTACGCCACGGCGACAGCCATATCACCGAGGGGACCAAAGCACCAACGACATTCCAAAGTGTTAGAAATCAAGCATAATGATGACATGGCATTAACGAGATTCACTCGAGACCTCCAAGATCCAAATATGCAACGTGGACCTTTCCACTTTTCAAGACAAGATTCCTCCCGCTACGAAGATGATCAAACTCATGAACTTCATCCTGTGATCGGGGCTCGGCAAAAGGTTACAAGGCCAACACCAAGTCATCGAAGTCAAGGACCACACCACGGTCCAGTGGGCTTAGTTATGTGCCAACACCGCCGACATCGTGGAAAACAAAAGGCTCGCCCGCACCAAGGCAAGCAGCCTCGCAAAAGGGGAACCTCCGACGGCACACCCAACCTCCGACCTTACGCTTTCGACCTCACTCATTACTTCACCAAGGGAACCGACAGCCAGAACCGAGGGGACCGACAAGGGAACCGACGCCAGACTGGGGACCGACAAGGGAACCGACAGCAGAACCGAGGGGACCGACAATGGAACTTATGAAGATGAGAAAGAAGCAGGATAGTCAAGCACGTAGACTACGTAAAGGATGGAAAAGCTAGCACGGGACCTCAAGCATTTCGTGAGGACTCAAGGCTAATCCGATTAGGGAGCGTTCTCGACATTATAGCTCTACCTCGGACCAACCGCCACCAAAGTCCAAAGACGCGTACACATTCAAGGGAATCCTGCACTTGGAAGAGCAACTCAAGGCACTCTCCACGGGAAATGATTGTTCGGATCAGCCGCCGAGGCCACATTCGAGACAAGAACTCCAAAGCGTAAGGAACCGTAATTCATAGAAGACGCTCTCGGGACCACTCTACAGTAGTCTTTTTGAAGAAGTCATAGAAGTGCCAAACCCGATTGACTCGGGCTCCGAAAACAAAGATGATCGCCATGATTGGGACAGCAGGCCAAGCCTCTCGATCCCCGAACCCTCATCAAGCATCCAACAATGCCACCGAAGAACCGGGTAACTTTCACCGACCAAGGGCAAGCCGCATGTAAATGGAAGACAAGCCGGGCTCGCACCCACATCTCCCTAAACCCGATCTCAAACCCTCTCGAGCCGCCCTTATAAAAGTCCAGCCTTCCGAGTCGTCCAACGGCCTTACGCCGAAGACTATGATAATGTAGCCAACCATGTATTTCCGTTCTCGTTTAATGAAAAGTCTCGACCTTTCTGAGTATCCTCTCATTGCCACTTTAACAACCGATAAGTTAACAAACAACTTAAAAGACGTTAATAACTCAATTGATAAAGAAGTATACATTAAACGAACAATACATTAAAGAAGTTCTCAAGCGTGTAGTTGACCAAGAGGACAACCGGCCCAAGCCGCCGAAGAGGTTATGACCAAAGTGAACCCGGGGTCGGTGCAAGAGCCTAAAGAGACACAAGGGCGCTTTTCGCCGATGCAGTAAAAGAAGCCCCGATAAGCCTCCTCCGAGAGTATGTTGACGTGTTCGCCCGGTCATACCAGACATGCCAGACTCGATCCTCGATCGTGGAGCACTTAATTCCCCGGATCCCGAATCCAAGCCTCGTCAAATGTAAGCCGCGCAAGATCAAGCCGAGTGGTCCTTGCAAGTTAAAGAAGAAATTGAGAAAATGCTCCGAGTTGGTTTCATCGTGAGTGATTGAGTACCCACCCGGCTCTCCAACATCGTGACGGTCACCAAGGCCAATGGAAAGGTCGATGCCGTGTGGATTTCCTGGGATCTCAACAAGGCCAGCCCCTAAAGATGATTTCCACCGCCTAACATCGATATGCTAGTCGACACCACGGCAAATTTTGAAGTAAAGTCCTTCGTGGATGGGTTCGCCGGATACAACCGCATCAAAATGTCCGAGGAAGATCAAGCCAAGATCGCTTTCACCACTTCGTGGGGGACATACCGCTACACGGTCATGCCGTTAGGTCCGAAGAACGCTGGGCTACTTACCGGCCGCAACAACCCTCTTCCATGACATGATTCACAAAGAAATCAAAGTATATATCGACGACATGATCATCTACTCCAGCAGGATCGACATGCAACACATGACAGATCCGAGAAAGTTCTTCAACGTACTCGTAAAGCACTCCATGAGATTGAACCTCGCGAAGTGCACCTTCGAAGGCCAAGCGTGATAAGGTACTGGGTACATGGTTACGTAAAGAGGTATCGAAGCCGATCATAAGAAAATCAAGGCCATCATCGACATGAAGCCGCTTTACTTTGACGAAGTAAAGAGTTTTATGGGAAGACTTCAAGCACATCGGCCGTTTCATCAACCGCTTGACATCTTCTCTCGCGAGCCCATGTTCAAACCGATGAAGAAGAATGCCGACATTAAATGGGACTCCGAGTGCCAAACAACTTTCGAGAAAATCAAGACATACTGGTGAATCCCCCAATTCTCGTGCCCGCCACATGAAGACAAGCCACTACTCCCGCATTTCTGATAGTAATGTACACGTCAATCTGAGCAATGCCGGCACAAGAACAGAAAGATTCCAAGGTTGAGCATGCAATCTACTTCGTAGTTTCCAAGCTTCAAGGAAGTGAACTCGCCTACTCAAAGATTAGAGAAAACTTGTACCGCCTGTATGGGTAGTCGGGAAACCGAAACACTACATGCAGCCACATTCGCTGCTCCCCGGTCTCCAAAATGGACCCCGTCCGATATCTCTTTGACAAGCCATCCCTCGTCCAATGCGACTAGCCAAGTAGTCATTCTTCCCGGGCCGAGTTCAACATCAAGTACATGGTCGAAAATCAACAAAGGGCAGTAGTAATGGCGCATCACCGGCAGACTTCCCAACCAAAGGAACCTAAGGGTCCCGATCCGCAACTTCTGACGATGGAATCTTTTCACTCGACAACAAGAAACCGCCGGCAACTCTTCTTCGATGGGGCAGCCAACAAGAAGGGGAATGGTATTGGAATGCTCCTTGTCGATCCCAAGGACGAGCACACTCCCATAGCCATCAAGCCGAATTTTGAAACAACCAACAATGCCGCAGTAATACGAAGCTCGCGCAGCCTCGGTCCGGAAGCGCCTCGAGCGCAACATCTCGTAACCGGAAGTATACGGAGACTCAAGCATTGATCATCAATCAAGTGTCCAACAAATGGAAAACGGTAGATTCTCGGCCTCCGTAAGTACCACGCGTACATGAAGGAGCTCATTGCTCGCTCAAGGACATCTCTTTCCATTATTTGCCAAGAGACAGAACCGCTTCGTAGACGCCCGGCAACCTCGCCTCTCTTGTCGAAATTCCCGATGGGAAATCGCAAAACCCCTCGTAATAGGCACGGGAAACACCCGCCTATTGCTGTAAGATCGAAATAAAAATGAAACGATCGACGAACCCCGGTACAATCAAATATACCAAGCATTCTCCAAAACGGAGAAGCTTCCTTCACAAATAAAGATGGAAAATACAAAGAAGGGATCAAAGCCAAAAACATGATGGCATTAAAACGCCCGGCATCCCATTTCGTCATTCTGGGGTATGTTGTACAAGAAGCGCCACCAAGGGCCACTCCTTCTGTGTAAACAAAGAAAAAGCCAGCAAGCTAATGAACGAAGTTCACAACGGAACTCGCGGTCCGCACATGAACGCCCGAGCATTGACACGTATCATTCTCCGTATGGGATACTATTGGATATCGATGGAAACAGATCGCATCCAGCCTGTCCGAAGCTACGACAAATGTCAACGGTTCTCCAACCTCAATCACATCCTTCCTCATGAACTCTATTGCATGACTACACCATGGCCTTTCGCCACATGGGAATCGACGTCATCGGCAAGATCACTCCACCAGTGAGCAATGGTCACAAGTTCATTCTAGTCGCAGTCGACTACTTCACCAAATGGGTAGAAGCCAGATCGTACAAGGTACTGAATTCTAAGAAGGTGGCCGAGTTCATCAAAGAGAACATCATGTGCCGATACGGAGTGCCCAACGAGATCATATCCGACAATGGGACTTACTTCGAAGGAGACTGTGACCAACTGCTGACCGAATTCAGAGTCACGCGTCATAAGTCTTCTCCCTACAGACCACAAACCAATGGTGCAGTAGAGGCAGCAAACAAGACTCTCTCCATGATAATCAGAAATATGACCATCAGAGGTCGGGACTGGCCCGAAAAGCTACATCTAGCTCCTCTCGGGGATACGTAACATCGCCGAACCGCCATAGGGGAGACTCCGTTCGCACTTACCAATGGAATGGAAGCAATGTTACCCGTGGAATTGGAAATTCCATCCCTCCGAGTCCTCTTGGAAAACGGGATCAATGAAGTCGAATGGCTACAGAGCCGTCATGACTAACTTGCTCTACTCGACGAGCGCAGATTGAAAGCCATAGAGCATACTCAAGCCTACCAGAGCAGAATGGCCTGAGCATTCGACAAGAAAGTCAAGATCCGAGACATCAGAGAAGGCGACTTGGTGCTAAAGGAAAAGCCTCCTACGCAGACCAATCCCCTCGAAAAGTGGGAGCCTACCTGGATAGGACCGTTCGTGGTACAAAGAATCTTCTCCGGAGGAGCCATGAAGTTAGCAGATTTGGATGGGAACCCTTTCGTTAACCCCGTGAACGGAAGCAAGCTCCGCAGATACTTCGTTTGAGGAAGAGCATGAGTCAACTCTCCTTCCCCATACACCACCCCTCAGTAAAATTAAAGTGCTAAAAGAGTAATACCCAACTGGATACATTCCCGCTAATGATCCATGTAAAAAACAGGGTCGCACTTCTTTTGTCTTTGTTTTTCTCAAATTCACCTAAAAGTGTCGAACTACGGTGACCTGAGCCCCTTAGTCCAATTGTAAAAGGGGAACGTAGGCAGCCATCATTGGTTCAGTCTCAAAAAACAAAAAAAAATATAAGCATCAATTGCTTGTGTTTCGAAAAACTCTTTTCAATTAACCTACAAATTCATTACGGTTAAAACAATCTTTGATGAGTTCAAGCACGGTCAACTCTTGACTCGCTACACGCTAGCAAAACTACAATAAAACATTAATTAGTTAATGTGTCTGCAATGACAGTGGGTGGATACTCTGGACAGCAAGGTCAACCTAGTCCTTCATCCTTCTTCCCCTTCCCTTTCCCACGGCGAGTGTTCTTCACCTTTACAGGGAATATTCCGGTAGTCCTTCTATCTGGCTCAGGGACCCTTCCCAATGCCTCCGTCAAACCTGTAGCTGTCAACGCAACCCTTTCCCTAGCTTTGTCCTGAGCTGCCTCTCTTTGAGCCATCATGACCGTGCTTTGATTGGCCTCCCGATCATCATTGGCCTCATAGTCAGCCATTTCGTTCCCAGTACGATCTCGAGGGTTAGCCCCCGCTTCGGTCCTCCTCAAGGTTGAGCTGTCAAGGTGATCAGCACCCAACAGCTCACTCCGTCTCCACAAGATAGCCATCTGTGTCTCCCCTATACAATTTTCATACCAGTTCAGATACTGCGTAGACAGAACATTGCCCCCTCTCCGGTGAAAGAGAACCCTAGCAGGAAAGGACGTGTATTGCCACCACCATGTGAGCAGCAATAGCGTCGAAGGATCTTCCATCAGCAGAGATCCCATCTCGAAGGTAGCAGCATGACTCAAGCCCGTCAATGGCACCCGCTTCCACTGCATCGTCGCAGTAACCAATGATGAAATGTAGAAAGTCGTCCGGGACACCCGACACTCGACAACCAATAGACCTCCCCGAGCGGTCCGAAAAGTCTCAGTAACTTCCAAACTGGGAACCCACCATCGCAAGTGATGCGTGCGGAGTTTGGCCATCCGTAGCTCCAGCTCACCGATCGCCCTATCACCAGAGGATGTCGAGAAAAGGACCAAGCGTCACAAGACATTGGCACCTCAGGCATCATCTGTAGTCTCTCCCTCAACCACATGGTAAGCATAGCGGGACTCCCTCCCCACATGTATCGGCTGCCGGTCGCCATCTAACCTATGCCCAGGAACGTCTTGCCCAAGACCAAAGGCACAATGTCTCCCCCGTTCCGGTACTGCCGCACCAGGTCCAGTACACTGTGATGGCACACACCCAGGGACGTGAAGGTGAACAAAGTAGCAATCACGCACAGAGCAAACGCGTCCCACGCGAAGACGCTTCCCTCAGCTCCAGCAAATCTATCGGGCAGTCTCGAAATGTCGACATAATCAGTGTTCAATATCAGCATCCCGTATGCTTCTCCAGCCGAGATACCAAGCAGAGACACTAGCTTCTCAACAGTGACCATGCCACCAGCATACGAAAGAACTAGATGTTCCGTCTCAGGTCCTCCCTGAATGGCCCGGAAATCTTCGAACGTAGGAGTGATTTCGTTGTACAAAAAGTTGTACACATTCCTCCGTACATCCCAGAAGCGAGCCGCTGCTCTCAAAAGATCCCAATCTGGCATGAGCTCCTTCAAAGCCCAAACAGATTTCATCCCGTAACAGCCTTCGAAAAACCCCTTTTTTTGCCTCGTGTGGTTCCGTACCCACGACTGGAAATTTTTCGAGTATCGCTCTTGCATCCGAGACGATAGCTTAGGAAAGGGAGCCATGAAAGAAAGTGAAGGAAGCCTTAGGAATTGGAAAGAAATTCAGCCAACTGATCAAAGCAAAGGCGTAGTTTCTTATGAATTGCAAAGCTGAAACTGCAATTTAAAAGAATCTGGAATTTCATCCTCAATCCGGTCGGACTCTCTCTGCAGTTGACTTGGTCAACTCTGCAGCCAGCTGCTCTCAAAATGGGAAACAATTCCAAACCAAGCCCTGTTCATGCCTTTGTGAATCTGCGTGCTCCCATGGTTTCAATTAACCAAAGCCAACATCTCTTCCGCCCCGGGCTCGTGCAACAGAGCAATTAATTAATAATCAGTACATATAGGCATAAATTTTGACCCGTTCAATTTTTCATGCATGTTTCATTTTATTTATTTTTGATCAACCTACTTGCTTATTTGCCAAAATAAAAAGAAGGTAATCACTAAATAGATGTGCAAAGTACAGATTCCGCCCCAAGGGCGCCTTTTCAAATACAGTTCAAGTCAAATTGTTCCGGACAATACATACATTTTGTCTAAATAAAGCAATAAAGAAGGACTACTCCGAGTCCTGCTCGTTATCCGAGCACTCGATGCACTGCTTCTCAGCGGTCGGATCCGTCGAGAACAAGAAATCTCTGAATTCCTCCAGGAGGGAATACGCGAAAGGCCTCCTCTACGCCTGCGAACTCGAGGACTCTCCCCTCTCGTGCCCTGAGTGCGAAGGAGGATGAGCTCCAAACCCAGCCGTTCCGCCCGCGAACTGGCCAAATCCCTGCGCAAAGTCCTCTCCACCAGCCGTGGGAACAGACGAACCTCTCGGCCTAGACGGCCTCGGCTCACGAACATCTACGCTCCTCCGCAAATTGCACCTCAGGAACGCCACGAGCCTCCTAGTGTAGTTGGCCCACCCATCCAACTGTCTCATGGCCTGATTGTACGTACGGCCAGACACCTGCAAACCAGGAAAGTCATCAAAAGACAAGCAGAAAGTACATATGCAACAGTTGCAGAATGCTACTATCAAATGCAGAAAATCAAAGGCACTCATGAAGCGTTGGGGTCCGCCCTGTACTGAGGTCTCGGCTCCTCCGGGATCGGGATCACCAACCGCCTGCGCGAACCGTCCAGGCCCTCGTACGCCAGCCTAGCGCGTGGGAGTGGGAGATCTCGGAGATATCCAGGGCCCTCGCCATCCCTGTGCTGCACCTGTGGGATCCTCAGCCTCATCCTCAAGAAAGTGTCATAGTCGGCTCCCGCTATGACATACTCGATATAGAACACACCCTGTCTATACCGCTCAAACTCCTCCATTGGCATCGACAGAGGATGCTGCATGTGCAGAGGCGGATCCACCGGCACCATCGGAAGGGACCCTGGGCCATGCTGACGGGTCACCCTCTCCCCCAGATACATCGCATCGCAGTGAAGTCCCACCAGGAGCTTCCGCCGCCGCGTAACCTCACTAGCAACCTGAACCACGCCAACGTGAATCCGGCTCCACCAGGTCAGCTGGATCCGCTCGGAGAACTCCCAGCTCAGGGCCTGGGACACCTCCTCGTATGACAGTCGGGTACCCACCCTCGATGACATCGCCCTCTTTGCCCTCTTATGCCAGGACAGCATGGCAGGGAACAAGGACCGGTATGCCTCCTTAATCTCCCACTGCTGCGGGCTGAACACCTCATAGCACCAGACCTGTCAAGCAAATGGAAAGTTATGTCAGCTACAGAGCAGATACATATGAGTACATAAAAGAGACAAGGAAGAGAAAAAGACGTGAACTTACGTCCAAAGCAAACGAGAAACAGCTCAAGGAGCTCTCCTCTCCCCGCGAGAACTTGTCCAAGGCGTGGTAGAGCTCGGCCAGTCCAGCCTCTCCCCAGGCATACCCCCTCACGGCATCCAAGTCTGTCAGCGACCAGAGCAAAGGGAAGTGACAGGACGTGTCAGAAGTCGGGAACAAAGTCGCTGACAACGCGAACCAAATGAACCCTCAAGCCAGACGCTCAGCGGTCATCCTCCGGGACCCCTCCCCATAATCAACAATGCCTGTCCTCAGATGCATCTCTATCGGCCTGTACCGAATACCTAAGCCCCTGGCATCGGTGATATCGAAACCCAGCAGCTCCGACAACTACCCCGGGGTATAACCGTCCACCCACACCAGGGCGTTGCCCCATGTCGGCAACCCAGTGATAGCAGCAAAGTCAGTGGGAGTCACTGTCGCCTCCCCCCCCACCTGAAATGAAAAGTGTGGGTCGTGTCCCACCAGTACTCGCTCAGAGCTACGTACATGGACCTCACCCTCTACGTAACAGCCACCGCGGCTACTGCACTAGTAAATCTAGCTAAGCCGGAGTCAACCACCAGCTGCCGTGGACTCCTCTCTCCATCTCGAGCTTCGTCCGGAAATATCTCCCACAGCGCTCGCACTGCCTCAAAGGCTCCCCGACTCTTCTGGTTGTGAACATCAACCGTCCCTCGCCCCTGCAGGTGAACAAAGCAAAAATACGTTAAGCACAGAAGCGACATCAACAGAGTGCACGAACGCATGTCAAAATGATACAATGCAGAAACAGTTCTCATTCCTTTCCTAAAATATGTCCATCCCGGTTGGAGTATTAACGGTCCAAAATTTCCAAGCACTTCGAAAACTCCGTCGAAACCGGAACTTTCAAAGCATTTCGAAAACTCCGTCGAATCCAGAACTTTCAAAACCCTTCGAAAACTCCGTCGAATCCGGAACTTTCAAAGCATTTCGAAAACTCCGTCGAATCCGGAACTTTCAAAACCCTTCGAAAACTCCGTCGAATTCGGAACTTTCGAATCTTTTCGAACATTTCGAAAATTTACTCCGTCCCGATTTAAACATGCTTTAAATTTGGAAAACACATCTAGGCATGGAATTTTGCAACCAAAATTTTTATGTCATCTACCCATAGTGTCAATTGAACTACATTCTAGTCAATTTCGACAAAGGCGCATAGCAAAGTCAAAAGCCCCAATCCGGGCACCAAAATCCCTAACTCATTCCTAGTCAAATTTCTAACATTTAAAGAATGCACATTCTTAAAATTAATGGAATTTGAAGGAAGCTTACTTGTCTCTCGATCCCTCCTTTGGATTTGTGGTTCTCCCTAGCCGGGTAGAACTCCGCCGGATTCAACGGATGAGTAATGGTTCGAATGGTCCGAACCAACCGCGTTCTTTCGTCATCGGTCCTTCCATGACGAGCCATTGGTTCCAAATCACCTTCCATGTTGATTTTCCTTCACAAATTTGAGCAAACCTCACAATTTGGGATGAATTTTCTCTCCTCCTTTCTCTCCTTCTCGTCAGAATTAATGAAAGAAAATGGCCAATTCAGCTTCTGCCTCGGCGCTGATAACAACCTGGTCAACTTCAGGTTCAGTCTGGCCAGACTCTTTCTGTAGCAGAAAGATTCCTTGCCAATTTAGCCCCTCAACTTTTCGCAGTTCCAATTTTACCCTTTTTGGCCCCCAAAAGTGTAAAATTTCCCAAAGTTAGACATTTCTAACACCCCATCCCCCGAGGATCCATTCTCAGTTAGTTTTCACTAACGCTCGTCTCCAGACGTTAAATTCCCAGTTAGTTTTCACTAACGCTCATCTCCAGACGTTAAATTCCCAGTTAGTCCTCACTAACGCTAGTCTCCAGACGTTAAATTCCCAGTTAGTTTTCACTAACGCTCGTCTCCAGACGTTAAATTCTCAGTTAGTCCTCACTAACGCTCATCTCCAGATGTTAAATTCTCAATACCCAGTCGATGTTTGACATTCAAACGCTCACTTCCATCTCAAGTTGACGTTTGACATTCAAACGCTCAATCCCGTCTCCGGACATTCCAGTTATAATTCCGTCTCCCGACGTCAAAATTTCAATTGATTTTCACCATCGTTCACTTCCCTGGCCGCCAGTCGTAAGCCCGATCGTCCCACCTCAGCGGCCATCAAGGTAAGCCCGCACAACAATCCCTCTTCGGCCATCAAGGTAAGCCCGAACGCTCATCCCCAGCAGGATTCCAAAGAAGGAAACGTCAATCCTTCCGAGTTGTTAATAACGCCAGTTTAACACAACCATTCCCATTATTGCCACCCTATCCCCAGCAGGATAAACCTGGCTGTCATCGTAAGCCCAGCACCCAAGGCACGAACGCCTTCGTCTCAGGATAAACGTAACCTCGCAACTCCGGTTTGAGGCACCACACGCCCTCATATGATCCAGCAACTCCGGTTTGAGGCGCCACACGCCCTCGTATGTTTCAGCAACTCCGGTTTGAGGCGCCACACGCCCTCACATGTTTCAACAATTCCGGTTTGAGGCACCACACGCCCTCGTCAGTATCAGTAACTTCGGTTTGAGGCGCCACACGCCCTCGTCAGTATCAGTAACTTCGGTTTGAGGCACCACACGCCCTCGTCAGTATCAGTAACTCCGGTTTGAGGCGCCACACGCCCTCGTATGTTTCACCACTCCGGTTTGAGGTGCCACACGCCCTCGAAGGTTTCAGAAATCCCAGGTTCAGACGTCTCACAATAGTCTCCATTCAGGTCCAGGTACCTCGCGATGGTCTCTCTCAGGTTTAGACGCCTCCCAATAGTCTCGCTCAGGTCAAGGTCCCCACGCGCGGCTCCTTGCACCTACGAACTACGACCGGCTTGATTCCCGCTCGGGATACGTAGGAATCCTTTCGCTAAGGGTCCAGCCAGCTGACCGCCCAGGTCTTTCAAAGTAAGGCATCCCGATTTGGATCCTTATCTTTTTCAACGACCCCACTTCCTTCGAAAGAGACGTCGCTGAGGGGCTAACTGTAAGTACCCAAATCCGAATCGTCAAAATCCGTTAGAAAGTTAACCGGAATCCGTTAACTGGCCCGCTCCAGGTTAACCGGAACCCGTTAAGTTCCCCGTTGCCAAGCCAACGAGACATCCCGAGACTGCCCCGTGCATCCCGACGTCGAAACGTACTTAACACACGTCATCGCACGTAAAAGTACGGCTTTCCCTAAAATACGCACTTTCTGGCACTTTTCGGGGGCATTTCGGATATTTTCCGGACTGTTATTTTAAAAACGGACAAAACCGGGACCCGGGCACGAACTCTCACAAAGCCTGGTGAGTCATGGGACACGTGGCACTCATGCCACCTCCCTCTAGTCACCCTTTAATCAAAAATCAAGGAGAAAAGACTAAAATACCCCTGGTATACAGTCTCAGTCCGGCCGGACTCCTTTGCAGACTTTTAGAAATTGCCAGCAAGTCCCTCCAATTTCCAAAGTTTCACAAAACCCCCTGGATTTCAAGATAAGTCCGTCCGGACTCATGCTGAAATTTCACCTATAAATACCAAGGTTGTCAAAGCCATTGAGGACAACAAAATGACTCTCCAAAATTCACCATAGCCATGGCCCAACTGAGTTTCACCCCTTCCCGAGCCCCCATTTCGTCTCGATTCGCGTGAAACCTCCGTATTTCAATCAAATATGCCCCTCACCACCTTAAAACACCATCCCCAACCACTTTCCGTATTCCGTATACACCCCCTGAGCCAAAGGAGTCGACCATAGCCATAGGTATAACTCCCTCTCCCTAATCTCTCGTTCTGCCTCGGTTTACGCGCCAGTCGCTATAACTATTTCGGACGACATCTTTGAAATATAGACGCCTCCGTCTAACGGGGTCCGATATGTTTTAGCCCCTAGATCCTCTTCTCTTCCCGTAAGAGAAGTAATCTCGGGTTAAAACGGCGTTCCGGCCCCGTTCCCTTTAAATTTCTGTCATTTACAATTCCGGATCGTTTGATCCGTCGAACGTCATTTAAATTTCTGTCATTTACAATTCCGGACCGTTTGATCCGTCGAACGCCATTTACATTTCATGCAACTTTACAATTCCGAGTTGTTTGGCTCGTCGATCGTACTTTACAATTCCGAGCTGTTTGGCTCATCGATCGTACTTTACAAATTCCGGACCGTTTGATCCGTCGATACCACATTTAAATACTGTCATTTACAAAGTCCGACTTGTTTGGATCGTGATAGTATTTACTTTTCAAAGTCCAAGTCGCAACCCGATTCGTTGATTGCAAATCATTTAATACGTTTTTTCCCGTAAAAATCGTTAACAATGTAATGCCCGGTTCAAAACCGGAGTTCGACCTTCGAACTCACGTTCAAAACGCGCGAAATGACGTTTGGCATACAAACGCTCATCTTCAAACTTAAAAGCCGACTTTTGACATTCAAAATCATTTAATACGTTTTTCCCGTAAAATCGTTAACAATGACACGCCCGGTTCAAAACCGGAGTTCGACCTTCGAACTCTCTTTCAAAACGCGCGAAATGACGTTTGGCATCCAAACGCTCATCTTCAAACTCAAAATCCGACGTTTGACATTCAATTGCTCTTTTCTTAAAAGTCAACATTTGACACTTAAGATAAACAGTTAAAATCAGCATTCGCGCCACTTTTCCTAAAACTTCAAAACCGACGTTTGTCATTCAAACGCTCATCTTTTCAAACAATTCACCAAATCAACGTTTGACATTCAAACCAAGATTAAGCTTGTCATTCAAGCCCCCATTTCAAAATGCAAACACACACATACACACGTTTTCGAGAAAGGTAGAAAGACTCGTCATACGAGGCGTTTCGGGTGATCTCGTAATACTCTTCCCGAAACGTAACGTGACCTCCGAACCTAACAATCTCTGGTACCAAATAGCTTTTTACTCGTTTTTGCTACCAATAAAAATGACCCCCCATTTTCAAAGTCTTTTCCTAAGTTTTTGCTGCCAATAAAAACGACACCATTTTCACAAAAGCCGTTTCTCAACGTTTGGGCTCAAAATACAAAAAACCGCGTGGCGACTCCTCTCCTTCCCTAAAAGCGAGGTCTTAGACACCAACCCTCTGCGAAAGACAACCGCGTTTTCGCGTTCGCATGAAAATCCACGGGTAATTTCACCCTACCATAGTGCGCGGTCGCCCCTTTTGTCCAGATAATGGGCGCGATCGCCTCTTCTATAGGCGCGCGATCGCCCCCTTTCCTTTTCCATTTTTAGCCATTTTCAATCCGTTCTTTGTGTGTGACCCTTTAGGATTTTATTTTTTGTTGGTAGTGAGTTGAAACATCAACCTCACAAGACATAAGTGTTCTCTAGCAAGCCATTATGTCCACCCAATTAAATATAACATCAAAGCTTGATATCTTGATAGATCATTGTCACAATCCCTTTGTCTCATGATGTCATATTGAACATAAGTCATGGTCCACGTCAACTTATATTGTTCAATGATTTCTCGATTCCGAATATGTTGATAGTCTAAGTGGATTTGATCTCTATCAAATCTCTTGAGTGTAGCCACACATTTCATCAACACAATTAATCAAGGGGCCCAAGCAGACATCTCTCTTTAGGAGGGACAAATTCCATCTTGACTTATCATTCTTCCCTACAAGAATCCAGTCGTGCCAACATAGCCCTTATTGCTATCCTATTAAAGATAGTGCTAGACTACATCAAACACAACGTTCATCATGTGGAAGATGATGATAATCTCAGGTACAAAGGATTATAATGACACGACTATCATGAGATTTAATCGCGACATATATGACCATAGACCATGTCATAAATCTCATAGATGGGTCGGTCTAGTACCTTGTTCTCTAACAAGTACCTATAAGTGTAATGTGAATCCCTATGCATATAATCATCTCTATGTTTATACATTACCAACTTATACTAGTTATTCACAATAACTAGGGACACATAATATTATAACAAAAATATAAAACATATAATACTCAAGATAAACATTCTCTATTATAAATGGCAAAGATGATTACATAACGGTATTAGTTATGAGTCAAAATAACTATAAGCCTAGGGCATAACACAAACAATCTCCCACTTGCACTAGGCCCAATCTCATACGTATCGTTTACCCATAGACCTAACATGTCCATCATGCTTTGCTTGTGCGAGGGGCTTTGTAAGCGGATCCCCTATGTTATCGTCGGTTGATACTTTGCAAATCTTAACATCTCCTATTTCTATGAATTCTTGAATGAGGTGGAAATGTCTAAGTATGTGTTATTGGTGTAATGCCCTAGGCGTTTAGTTATGTTTGACTTATAAATTAATACCGTTATGTAATCATCTTTACCGTTTATTATGGAGCATGTTTATTTGGTTTATTATATGTTTTGCATGTTTATTATAATAAAATGCGTCCCTAGTTATTGTGAATAACTAGTATAAGTTGGTAATGGATAATCATTGAGATGATTATATGCATAGGATGCACATTACACTTATGGGTACTTGTTAGAGAATAAGGTACTGGACATGACCTACCTATGAGATTTATGACATGGTCTATAGTCATATATGTCATGATTAAATCTCATGAGATTCGTGTCATTAGAATCCTTTGTACCTGAGATTATCATCGTCTTCCACATGATGAACATTCTTTTGATGTAGTCTAACACTATCTTTAATAGGATATTAATAAGGGCTATGTTGGCACAATTGGATTCTTGTAGGGAAGAATGATAAGTCAAGATGGGATTTGTCCCTCTCGATCGAGAGAGAGATGTTTGCTTGGGCCCCTCGATGAATGTTGTTGATGAAATGTGTGGCCACTCTCAAGGGATTTGATAGAGATCAAATGCACTTGGATTATCAACATATTCGGAGTCGAGAAAGCATTGAACAATATGAGTTGACGTGGACCATGACTCATGTTCAATATGACATCGTGGACAAAGGGATTGTGACAATGATCTATCAATGAATAAAGCTTTGATGTTATATTTAATTGGGTGGACATAATGGCTTGCTAGAAACCACTTATGTCTTGTGAGGTTGATGTTTCAACTCACTCCCAACATAAAATATAATTCCTAAAGGGTCACACATAAAGAATGAATTGGAAAATGGCTCAATATGTGAATTTTGGGGTTTTGGCATGACTCGTGCCATAGTTCATGACTCGTGATGATGTTGAAGTTTGGGAACGACTCGTGCCCTCAGGCACGACTCGTGCCCTCTATCAGCACGAGTGGATTTTTGGTCACGACTCGTGCCACTACTTGAATTAGACAAATATGACTCGTGGCTTGCTGGAACGGCTCGTGATCATGAGTCGTGCCCAGGAGCACGAGCCGTGCCTGCGACAGAATTGGGCCGTACACGTTTGTTTCTAATTGAATTGGTTTCTGGCTTGGACAAGGATTATCCCTAAGTGTTAGGGATTTATATTAAGTATAAATATAACCCTTCTCCTCAACCATAGACACATGTTATTTTAGAGTTTTAGAAACACTAAAATTTTGATTTTTGATTGAGAATCAAAGATCAAAAACCACCCCAAATAAATTCCATAAAACAACCATTGATTGTTGAATATCGATTCAATAATCGGGGTCATCTAGCAATCCTACAAGATACAAGATCTTGGTTCGTTCGCATATGGATTACCGATAGAGGGTGTTTCCGTTATCACCTAAAGCTTGAAGATCAATTCATCACAGGGAAAAACAAGGAGAAGATCAAAGGTTCATCAAAGATTCAAAGTTTGAATCTAAGATTCATTTTCGATCAACAAAATCACTCTTAAGGTATGTAAATCTATTTCATAAGGTTTTATCTATTCATGTTAGACGGATTCAAGGCTAGGGTTTTGTGTTATTTGATAAAGTCTTTCTCTGCATTTGTAACCCCAAAACCCAACAGTGATATCAGAGCTGCTTTTTATCATGATTAGGTTAAAATTGGCATGCTAGATTTAATTTGATTAAATGCATTACATATGCTATATGAAATAGATCTACCATTTTATGTGTGTTGTTTTGAGAAAACAATTATATGTGTAGAACCTTCTAAATGTTTAATCTTCTACATGGGTTATTGATCTGTTTAATATGATTAATTAGATTAGTAAATTCTCAGATTTGAAAACAAATTGTTTGTTTAAGAAATTTTGTGAAGTCCTATGTCATGATTATGTACACATAAGTTTCATAATACAACCATGCGATGTTTGTTAATATGTGTAGAACCTTCTAAATGTTTAAGTTTTATGCCACCCCTTGATTAGAACACTTGTGAAATTTTAGGGTATTTTTGATGTAGTTTCGACTCAGTTGGTGTTGGGTTTTATGGGTCCATGTGCAGCGGAAAAAGCATCTAAATAACACAAAACCCAAGCCCTAAGATTCGTTCTATATGATGAAATTGAATTCCTATGAGATAGAATTTACCAACCTTAATTGCTTTCCGGTCTTGAGCTATCGAACAATTTGTTGGTGTTATTTTGAATCACAATCTTCGATCTTCAAAACCTTTTATCCCTCAGATTGCTTTGGACAATTTGAACTCTAGGCCTTGATCGTCATACGAGCGAAGACCCTCTAGTAGTATCCACACGTTAGAATGAACCAAGAACGGTTCTTGAGAATTGCTAGATTCTTAAACCTATGGAAGAAATATTGAGAAACCTTTGTTGTGATTTTCTTGAGAAAATTCGGCTAGCTAATTAGGGTTTACAGACTTAATATTTATACTACATTAGTATAGGTATTTGTTTCCTAATCAAATTAGGAAACTGTCTGTCAAACCGCCTCAGGCATGAAGTGTCGCACAACCATACGAGTCTTCTGGTCAAGAAGTGTCGCACGACCATACAAGTCCTCTGGACAAGTTATGTCACGCTACGACATATGTTGTCGCGCTACAACTTATGCCTGATGAGGAATTCTCAATATTCTTCCTTTGGTTTAATCAATTCATTCTAATTGTGTGTGACCCAATAGGATTATATTATGTTGGCAATGAGTCCGATCATATCGACCCTCATAAGACATAAGCGGACTCTAGCAAGCTATTATGTCCACCCAATTAATATAACGTAAGAGTTCACGTTTCCAATGGTACACTTCCATTTCTCCCTTTGTCTCACGATGTTATATTGAACACAAGTCATGGTCCTCGTCAACTTGTATTTGTTCAATGCTTTCTCGATCTTGAGTATAATGATAATCCAATCATATTGGGGTGTGGCCACACACTTTCATCATTATCACTCATCGAGGGGCCCAAGCAAAACATCTCTCTTTCGAGGGACAAATTCCATCTTGACTTATCATCCTTCCCATCATGAATCCGATCATGCCAAAGATAGCCTTTATAAATATCGTGTTAAGATATTGTTTGACTAAAATCAAACATGACTTTCATCATATGTAAGGTCATGATAATCTCAGGTCTAGGGACTAAATGAAGTGACCATATGAGATTTAATTATGACATTTGACCATGACATAAATCTCATACGGGTCAAGTCCAGTCACTTGTTCACTAACAAGTACCCATAATTTCAATGTGCATCTCTATGCATATAATCATCATATGATTATCCATTGACAATTATACTAATTATTCTCTTAATAATTAGGGACGAAGATTATTACAATAAATATGCAAAATATATAATAATCAAATAATAAACTTAAACGATAAAGACGATACATAACGCTTTTAAGTTAAACATAACTAAAGCCTAGGGCATTACACCAACAGTCTCCCACTTGCACTAGGCTCCATCTATGTATCGAATACTCATGGATCTAACATGACCATCATGCTTCTGCCTGTGCTAGGGTCTTTGTAAGTGAATCCCTAATGTCATCATCGGTTGATACTTTGCATATTTTAACGTCTTCTCATTCTTTATGAATTCTTCGAAAAAACGTCTAAGTGTGTGTTTGGATCATTGTTGTGAACTTGGTTCCATTGTTTGCACAAATGGCACCACATTTATCACAACAAAAGTTCCATCGATTAGTGATACTTGGAACATTTCCAAAATACTAATGAACTTTTGATCCAAACTGCCTCTTTTAGCCACATCATATGTTACTAAAATTCGGCCTTAGTAGTAGAATCGGCTACAATTTTCTGTTTGGAACTCTTCCAATCAAAACTGCACCTCTAATAAGCATAAACACAAATCCTAATTGCGATCTTAAATCAACTTTGTCAGTTTGGAAGCTAGCATCTATGTAACATTTACAACAAGATTATCTTCCAACCTTTCAAATACCAAGAACGTATCCTTAGTTCTTCTTAAGTACTTAAGGATCATCTTGACTACCATCTAATGATTCTCAACAGGATCAGATTGGTATCGACTCATCATGCTCAAAGCATATGAGATGTCGGGTCTAGCACAATTCATGGCATAAGTGACAGATCCAAATGCCGAAGCATATAGAACTTCATTCATTCCCCTTTTGCTCATCAGTTGTCATAAGACAATGAGTATTGCTAAGAGAAATACCATGACCCATTGATAAGCTACTCTTCTTAGACTCTTCTAAGAACCTTGTCAATGTGAATACTTTGACTCAAATCAATTTATCCTTCTAGATCTATCTCTATAGATCTTGATGCCAAGGATGTAAGCGGCTTTACCCATATCTTTCATTGAGAAACCTTTTCTTGACCAAGACTTGACAGTCTTAAGTGTCGGAACTTGTTTTTCCAATGAGTAAGATATCATTGTAATAAAAAGATAGAAATAATACAACACTCCCACTGAATTTCATGTATACACAAGGTTCATCTTTGTACTTGATGAAGTCAAACTTTTGACCGATTCGTCAAAGTGAAGATTCCAATTCCTTGAAGCTTGCTTCAACCCATCTTATGGATCTTTGCAACATGCATACTTTATTAGATTTTCTCGGATCGACAAAACTCTCGGGTTGTGTACTATACACATCCTTAAGAAGGTCGTTTAACATCCATTTGTCATATCACATAGTCATAATATGCGATCATGGCAATTTGAAATTCTAATAGACTTCGACATTGTAACTGGCGAAAAGGTTTCAACATAGTCAATACTATGAATTAACCTAAATCCCTTTGCTACAATCCTTAGTCATGAAAGTATACACCTTCTCATCCATGTCGGTCTTAAAGACCTTCTTGCATCCCTTTAGTTTTTACACCTTCAGGTAGCCCAATCAAGTTCCAAACTTGATCATCAAACATGGATTGCAATTCGGACTCCATGGTTCCTAACCATTTATCCAAATTAGGAGTGGACATCGCTTCTAGATAGGAAGTAGGATCGTCATTCTCAATGACTTCCACTTTATTACTTTCCGATACGAGAAATCAATATTTCTTGAGTTCAGATCGTAACCTATCCGATCTACGATTGACTTGTGCATCTTGAACCGGTTTCACAATTCCTTGTGAACTTGGTTCCGTCTCTACTCTTGGTTCCATATTATTTTCGAATTCTAGAAGTTCTTCAAGATTAATTTTATTTCCACTAGATTCTTTATTGAGAAACTATTTCTCAAGAAACAAATCGTATAGAGCAACAAACATTTTGTTCTCTTGTGGATGTAAGATTAATTTTCGAAAATAACCTTGTCAGATTTGGTGCTAACTTATAAGAGACAAGTCTCTTTTCATAAGTTTCGCAAACCCAAATCTTCATGAAAGACAAACCAAGTTTTCTTCCATGCCACATCTCATGTGGGGCCTTAGGAACCGATTTAGTAGGGACTCTATTCAGTGTAATCGCATTATTTCTAATGCATATCCTCAAAAGGAATTAGAAAAGTCAACTTGACACATCATCGAATGAACCATGTCTAACAAGGTTCAATTCCTCCTTTCAGACACACCATTCATAGTGGTGTTCCTTGTGGAGTCAATTCTTGAAACAATTTCACAGTTTTGAGATGATTGTCAACCTCTTGGCTCAAATATTCACCACCTCAATTTAATCGAAGTACTTAATAGTTTTGCCAAGTTGTTTTGTACTTCATCTTGAAATGTTTGAAACATCTCAAACGATTCACCTTTGAATTTCATCAGATAGACATAGTCATATCTCGATAAGTCATCGGTAAACGTGATGAAACACCAAAATCCTCCCCTAGCAATGTTGCTTAATAGTCCATATACATCTCATGTATAATGACCAATAAGTCATTAGCCCTCCCACTACTCTTTAGTATAGGGTGGTTTGATCAATAATCCCAATAAACAAGATCCACATTCCTCAAATGATTCCGAGTCATATAAGTCTAAAAAGTCCATGTTAATGGAGTTTAGATATATGTTTCTTATTTATCTGACCAATCCGGCAATGCCATATGAACGCGTTGTTCATATTATTCGGTTTAGATTTCCCATTCATATTATAGATATCTTCAATATTTTTTTGTTTCTCATCCTCAAGGATATGAAGACCATTCAATGACATATGCAATACAATAAGGCATATCATTAAATAAATATAAAACTTCTTATTTTCAATAAGAAAATTATATCCTTCATCATCCATTTAAGAAATGGAAATAATACTCCTACTCAAATCCGGAACTTGTTCAAAACAAGTACTAGTCCACAAGGTAAAGTGACTTCATAAGTCCCTATGGCTAATGTAGCAACCCATGATTCATTCTTACGCATAGGTTTAATTTACCTTCTTTGAGTAGTTTTCTATTCTTTATTCCTTGCACATTCTTCTACAAATGTGCGATCGAATCCAATATCATATACCCAAGAACAAGAAGTCGAAAGGAAAATATCTATCATATAGATACTTGAAGTAGTAACAATCATATTGCCCTTCTTCACCTTTTAGGCCTTCCTAATAAGCCTTGCAGCTTTGCTTCCAATGAACAATCTCATTGCAATGGTAGTAAACTGCATCCTTTTGAGACACTTTGGGTTTAGCCTCTTCGGCTTTGACAAATTTTGTCCTAGGTTTAGCAACCTTTGCTTTACCTACTTTTCCTTCCCCTTTGAACCCCTTTCTTGTGTTAACCATTAACACACTTGCGGATTGCTCCTTTTTGCATTTCATGCATCAAGAGCCTTCACCACAACATACATCTTTTTCCTAGCTTGCACTTGGAACATTTCCTTTGTGCGGTGTGCTAGACCAAAAGTAACTTCCATGTGTTCAAGGTTCTTCATAGGAGCCTTTAAACATGGTGGCAAGTATAAGGCAAGCAATGCTATTAGAATCATCAACATGTTTCTAAAGTTGCTCCTTATTTTCCCTTTGCAACATTTGCAGTGGGTTCAGTAGGAACGGATTCGTCAAGAACGTACACATTTACCTAAGAACCATTCTTTAGGCTTCTGATCCAATCAGAATTATTTGTATCGTTCCTTTTGAACTTTGTCCTTCATAGGGACGAATCGCAATTATCATTATGTAATGCTACTTCTATAACAAAATATACAAATTATACGAACACATATCAATACCAACACATTTATCATTTAAGAGCAAATAATGTATTTTACAAATACTCCCACTAAATCATACACCTTCTAATGCAAATAAGCATAATATGTATTTAATGGGCTAAGATCCAACTTTAATTAAATCTCAAGTACGCTATGGCGCACCGCTCAAGATTAAATTAATTAGATAGAAAACATCAATCATATCGTATATGACTCTTAGATCTTTTATGAGATTTATTTAAGACATCATATGTCTAAGCATATTTTAATCTCATCTTATGCCTTGGGTCCAAAACCATTTTGATAACCCAATTAAGTTGATCCACTTTAAACGTATAGGAACCACCATTTCCTCATCTTGCTCGCAAACGGAATAGAATCAAAGCACCTTGCTATGGCAAGCCCACCCAAAACTATCTGAGTGGTCTCAAGTGTTTTAATCATGGATTGGCATAAAGAACTTAAAAGTTAAATGAAGGTTCTTTAAAGTAGATTATCAGCATATCAACAAAGATAATCATAATGTACACCAGGTAAGTTTCCAAGAAAATAGGTGAGCCACAAGGACTACTTAAGTACCAAATCTTCCTTCGACAGAACTCTCCTAGTCATGCACAATTATACTATCAACTTGAATGCAACATAATCAATACTTTGTATACTGACTTGTTTCTCATAAACAATCAGATTCCTACAAATTTTGCGTAAACTGACTTATTTCTCATAAACAATCAGAAAACCAAAATTTTGATGTTTCAACTAAACATACGGGAAATATCAATTCAATGTTTCGACTAAACATTTAACAAAACTTCTTAACACTTAAGAACATATAATTCATGCATCGCAACAATTAATTAAAATCATATTTAAATTAATTAAGCATGCATAAATAATGAATTAATCTAGTATAGCCCTATAAATTTAATTTTCAGAAATTTATAGCATCCAAATTAATACATAAACATACCAGATTGTAAACATATTCACATATTTAGCAGGATTATGCAACAAACTGATTCTGCCCAGATTGGGCAAGTTTTGTCGCGTGACAGAGGTCAACTCTGTCGCGTGACACAAACCAACTATGTCGCGTGACATAGACCTTCAGAGGCCTAATATGTCACGCGACCCATCGAAGCCATCAGACAACCCATGGCCAACTCTTTCGCGTGACATAAGCCACATATGTCGCGTGACAGAGGATGCCAGTTTGCAGATTTCCAATTTCAATCAATTCTAATCATAGAGCAATCAAATCAAGTAAACAGCTTTTATAGATTTAATTCAACATAATCAGAAAACGATTTTCATATTGTTTCACATAAACAATAAGATTCTACCGCATACAAAACATGCATTAAGCATATAAACGATTTATATCTTAATTCTAGCATGCCAATTCAAACTTAACCATACGAACGGGGCTCTGCTACCACTGTTGGGTTTTATGGGTCCATGCGCAGCCGAAAAAACATCTAAATAACACAAAACCCGAGCCCTAAGATCCGTTCTATACGATTAAATTGAATTCCTATGAGATAGAATTTACCAACCTTAATTGCTTTCCGGTCTTGAGCTATCGAACAATTTGTTGGTGTGATTTTGAATCACAATCTTCTATCTTCAAAACCTTTGATCCTTCAGATTGATTTGGATAATTTGAACTCTAGGCCTTGATCGTCATACGAGCGAAGACCCTCTAGTAGTATCCACACGTTAGAATGAACCAAGAACGGTTCTTGAGAATTGCTAGATTCTTAAACCTATGGAAGAAATATTGAGAAACCTTTGTTGTGATTTTCTTAAGAAAATTCGGCTAGCTAATTAGGATTTACAGACTTAATATTTATACTACATTAGTATAGGTATTTGTTTCCTAATCAAATTAGGAAATTGTCTGTCAAATCGCCTCAGGCATGAAGTGTCGCACGACCATACGAGTCTTCTGGTCAAGAAGTGTCGCACGACCATACAAGTCCTCTGGACAAGTTATGTCACGCTACGACATATGTTGTCGCGCTACAACTTATGCCTGATGAGGAATTCTCAATATTCTTCCTTTGGTTTAACCAATTCATTCTAATTGTGTGTGACCCAATAGGACTATATTATATTGGCAATGAGTCTGATCATATCGACCCTCATAAGACATAAGCGGACTCTAGCAAGCCATTATGTCTACCCAATTAATATAACGTAAGAGTTCACGTTTCCAATGGTACACTTCCATTTCTCCCTTTGTCTCACAATGTTTTATTGAACACAAGTCATGGTCCTCGTCAACTTGTATTTGTTCAATGCTTTCTCGATCTTGAGTATAATGATAATCCAATTGTATTGGGGTGTGGCCACACACTTTCATCATTATCACTCATCGAGGGGCCCAAGCAAAACATCTCTCTTTCGAGGGACAAATTCCATCTTGACTTATCATCCTTCCCATCATGAATTCGATCATGCCAAAGATAGCCTTTATAAATATCGTGTTAAGATATTGTTTGACTAAAATCAAACATGACTTTCATCATATGTAAGGTCATGATAATCTCAGGTCTAGGGACTAAATGAAGTGACCATATGAGATTTAATTATGACATTTGACCATGACATAAATCTCATACGGGTCAAGTCCAGTCACTTGTTCACTAACAAGTACCCATAATTTCAATGTGCATCTCTATGCATATAATCATCATATGATTATCCATTGACAATTATACTAACTATTCTCTTAATAATTAGGAACGGATATTATTACAATAAATATGCAAAATATATAATAATCAAATAATAAACTTAAACGATAAAAATGATACATAACGCTTTTAAGTTAAACATAACTAAAGCCTAGGACATTACACCAACAGTTGGGTGCATCATTATATCTTAATTTGTGATCAAGATGAGATAACGTTGATGTAGTTTTGACTCAGTTAGGTGCATCGTTTCGTGTCTCATACGTTTGAAAAATGTTGAACTTAATTGGTGCTTTCAAATGAGATTTGACCCAAGGCATAGATGAGATTAAAACATGTATTAACATATGATGTCTAGGAATCTCATAAAAAGATCTAAGAGTCATATATGATATGATTGATGTTATCTACCTAAATAGCTTAATTTCGGGCATTGACTTAGTTAAACCAAAATTAAGTGAAATATGGATCTTAGCCCATTATAATTATATGATACATGCTTGTATTTGAAGGTGCGTAATTTAGTGGGAATATTTATGAAATACATTATTTGCTCTTAGATGGTAAATGCGTTGATACTTATATGTTTTATTGTTTGTATATCTTATTGTAGTTATGGCAACTCACAATAATCAACCCTTGTCACTGCGATCCGTCCTTGAGAAGCACAAGCTCGAAGAGAATGGTACAAACTATTCTGATTGGATCAGAAACCTAAGAATTGTTCTAAGGCAAGAGAAGAAATTGTACGTTCTTGACGAACCCATTCCACCTCCACCTGCTACCAATGCTTCAAGGGCAGATAAGGATGCAGATAAGAAACATGTTGATGATTCTAATGATGTTGCATTCCTTATGCTTGCCACCATGTGTAAGGCTCTTCAGAAGGACCTTGAACACATGAAAGCTGCTTTGATCTAGCTGAGCGCTTAAAGGAAATGTTCCAAGTGCAAGCTAGGCAAGAGAGGTATGATGTGGTGAAAGCCCTGAATGCATGCAATATGCAAGAGGGGCAGTCGATGGGTGCTCATGTCCTTAAGATGAAAGGACATATTGAGCGTCTAGAAAGGCTTGGAAATCCTATGAGTTTGGAACTCGCTACGGATATGATATTGAATTCATTGCCTGAAAGTTATGGTCATTTCATTATGCACTATCACATGAGTGGCATGGATAAGAATATGTCAGAATTGCATGTGATGCTTAAGACTGCAGAGAAGAATATCAAGAAGCCTGGTACGGCAAATGTGTTAATGGTTAACAAAGGAAAAGGGTTCAAAAATGAAGGCAAAGGTAAAGCAATTGTTGCTAAGCCTAAGACAAAAGTTGTCAATGCCGGAGAGGCAACACCCAAAGTGTCTCAAAAGGATGCGATTTGATATCATTGCCAAGAAGTTGGTCAATTGAAGCGTAATTGCAAGGCTTATAAGGAAGGCCTAAAGGCGAAGACGGGCAATACGATTGCTACTGATTCATGTATCTATGTGATAGATATTTTCCTTTCTATTTCTAGTTCAAGGGTATTAGATACCGGATGTGGATCTCACATTTGTTTAAATGTGTAGGGACTAAGGAATAGGAAGCTACTCAAAGAAGGTGAAGTGGACCTACGTGTGGGAAATGGAACAAAAGTTGTTGCATTAGCCGTAGGAACATATGATGTAACTTTACTTAGCGGACTAGTACTTGTTTTGACAATTGTTATTACATTCCGGATTTGAGTAGGAATATTATTTCTATTTCTTGTTTGGATAATGAAGGATTTATTTTTCTTATTGAGAATAAGAAATTTTCTATTTATTTAAATGATATGCTCTATTGTATTGCAAATTCATTTAATGGCCTTTATGTTCTTGATGTTGAGAAAATAAATGATGTTGAAGATATTTATCATGTAAACAAGAAATCTAAACCGAATGATGTGAACAACACGTTCATGTGGCATTGCCGGCTTGGTCATATAAATGAGAAACGCATATCTAAACTCCATAAGGATGGACTTTTAGACTCACATGATTATGAATCATATGAGGTATGCGAATCTTGTTTATTGGGAAAAATGACCAAACCACCCTACACTAAGAGTAGTGAAAGGGATAGTGACTTATTGGCCCTAGTACATATAGATGTATGTGGACCATTAAGTAGCATTGCTAGGGGAGGATTTCGGTATTTCATTACATTCATTGATGACTTATCTAGATATGGCTATGTCTATCTGATGAAGTCCAAAAGTGAATCGTTTGAGATGTTTAGAACATTTCAAAATGAAGTACAAAATCAACTTGGCAAAACTATTAAAGCACTTCGATCCGATCGTGGTGGTGAATATTTGAGTCAAGATTTTGACAATCATCTCAAAAACTGTGGAATTGTTTCAGAGTTGACTTCACCCGGAACACCACAATGGAATGGTGTGTCCGAGAGGAGGAATAAAACCTTGTTAGATATGGTTCATTCGATGATGAGTCAAGTTGACCTTCATGTTTCCTTTTGGGGACATGCATTAGAGACTGTTGCGTTCACACTGAACAGAGTCCCTACTAAATTGGCTCCTAAGACCCCACATGAGATGTGGCATGGAAGAAAACCTAGTTTGTCTTTCATGAAGATTTGGGGTTGCGAAGCTTATGTGAAGAGACTTGTCTCTGATAAGTTAGCACCTAAATCTGACAAAGTTATTTTCGTTGGTTATCCTAAGGAAACCAAAGGATATTACTTTTACAACCGCAATGAGAACAAAGTGTTTGTTGCTCAATATGGTACTTTTCTTGAGAAACAGTTTCTCAATAAAGCATCTAGCGGGAGTAAAATTGATCTTGAAGAAATTCAAGAACCCGAAAATAAAATGGAACCAATAGTAGAAGAACCAAGTTCACAAGAAATTGCTGAACCGGTTCAAGATCCACAAGTCCATCGTAGATCGGATAGAGTACGATCCAAACCCGAGAGATAGGGATTTCTCATTTCGGAAAGTAATGAAGTGGAAGTCATTGAGAATGACAAACCTACTTCCTATCAAGAGGCAATGTCCACTCCTGATTCGGATAAATGGCTAGAAGCCATGGAATTCGAATTACAATCCATATCGGATAATCAAGTTTGGAACTTGATTGAGACACCTAAAGGTGTCAAAAACATAGGGTGCAAGTGGGTCTTAAAGAAAAAGACTGACATGGATGGGAAGGTGCATACTTACAAGGCTAGGCTTGTAGCAAAGGGATATAGGCAGATTCATGGTGTAGACTATGATGAAACCTTTTCGCCTGATACAATGCTTAAGTCTGTTAGAATTTTAATTGCCATAGCTGCGTATTACGACTATGAGATATGTCAAATGGATGTCAAAACAACTTTCCTTAATGGGAAGTTACTTGGGGATGTATATATGACACAACCCAAAGGTTTTGTCGATTCAAGAAATTCTAACAAAGTATGCAAGATGCAAAGATCCATATATGGGTTGAAGCAATATTCTAGGAGTTGGAATCTTCATTTTGACGAAAAGATCAAAGAGTTTGGTTTTGTCAAGAACGAAGATGAACCTTTGACGAGTGTCGAATTGCGTCAAAAGTAAATTCCAACTCAAACTACCTACAATTGATTTGTAGATAGGGTAAGTAGGGTCGAACCACCGAGACACTTATTCAAAGTAGAAAAAATTATTGCTATGAAAAAGATTTAATAAAAACGAGGGTTTTGTTGTTTTAAAACTAATACTTTTGAAGAAATACTAAATTTGCATAGAAGAGATTTTAACAATAAAACGGAATGAAATTCCCGGGATTGGGTTCACAATTATGCTCAAATTTCAATAATCATCAATCAAAGTACACTTGGAGTTCGTTCTTACAAAAGTATGATTGGGACACTTAGGCGGGTGATTTGCAATCAAGTGTCTCCAATTAATCTATTCCCTTGACCCGTTCATAGATTAATTGGAAACCCATTGAGAAAAGAAGAACATCAAGAACTACAATTCTTATGAATCTTTTGGCGGGGATTCAACAAATTGTAATTATCAAGCAAAGACTAATTACAATTGCGAATTTGGCGGTTCACAATTATAATTCAACAATATTCAAGAACACATATGGCATGCAACATACATATTCCAAAATTCCATTAAAAACTACTTGATAATCCCAAGTCTACATTGAAAACGATGAAAATTAAAACTTAAAACATAAAATTGTTACCTCCAATCCCAAGAACTAGATGTTTAGCTATCCATGGAAATATGAAGAACGCCAAGAAAATAAAGAAAAAAATAAAAAAAATGATAAAATGATAATTGATTATCTACAGAATAGTGTTTTTTCCACCCTTGAAAAATTCCCACGGCTGCCCTTATATATTCCTCACTAGATGTGAACAGTCACCCTTAATCACCCTTAATTAAGATTAAGCCCAACTAAAATCAAAGCCCAAACCAATGAACAGTCCTTCGGCCCTTGCTTGAAATCCTTCGGCCCAATTGCCTTGCTGTTGCCTTGCAATCCTCGGCCACTTCATCTTCTTGGCCGGCCAGCATTTGTGCCTTGGCCCTTGTTTTGTATTGCCTTGGCCTGTTTTCGACCCCTTATATTTGCTTCGTCCCATAATTACACCGTCGCCTTTTTTTCACATTTTGGACATTATAAAAATTTCTGTTGCCCCTTCCGACCTTGAACTTCTATTTTCACTTTGCCCCGAACTTCTAAAAAAAACAATTTTTCTCTCAATTTCCAAATTTACAATAAGGTCCTTGAACTTCCAAAAATTACCGTTTGATCCTTGAACTTTCCAAGTGACACAAAATTGCTTCTAATTTGCTAAATCTTCACTTGGACCCCTGAAAACTAGAAAAACACTAAAAATACCCATTAAAACACACAAAACTCAAGGATTAAGCTAAGAATAAGGTCACAAAGTATTTAATGGATGAGTGTAAAACTCACTCATCAAATACCCCCAAACTTATACATTTGCTAGTACTCGAGCAAACATTAAAACAACCTATAAACAATATAAAACTAAACTGACACAAAATTAAAAACAAATTACTATACCCGATAATTAACAATGTCCCCACATTCTTGCATGTTCCACAATTGCATAAATCACAAATTACCATCAACCGCGGGATAAAATACCTTTACTATACAAGTATCACTATATTTTCCCATTAATTGTAGTATCTTACTTAAACATTATAATCATGCCATAAATCTCTATGTGCAAATATCATCTCTCCCTTTATTTTCAAACAAGATCTATTTTTATAAAGCTAAGTACACCAATCATCTTTTATTTTCTTGACTTTATCTATCAAATAGCAACACTTCAAAAAAAACAAATCATGAATACTCCCTCGAATTTCACACCATAACAAACACTTACA
The DNA here is from genome assembly GCA_022495995.1 of Adenophora triphylla var. japonica. Taxonomy (NCBI): domain Eukaryota; kingdom Viridiplantae; phylum Streptophyta; class Magnoliopsida; order Asterales; family Campanulaceae; genus Adenophora; species Adenophora triphylla. The sequence continues at coordinate 218,949 of JAFEMH010003556.1, read as the reverse complement.
CCCCCCAAACTTGATCATTTAAGCACATTACATTAAGATCTTCTACCGTTCAAGTAGGAAACACTGTAGCAGCGAACTCCATGCCCCTAATACTAGGTAGAGATTTATTACTTTATGCTCCCATTTGGCAAGGAAGCATCGTCGCAGCGAACGCCGTGCCCCGAGCTACTTTAGAAATATTTATTTCAAGGTGTGAGAGTTAGCCACTTCGGTATCGAGCTTGGTACGGACCATCACGGTGGTAAAGCTCTTCCTCCATAACGTTACTGCATACCCAGAAATCTGGTTAAGCTAGAATAACCCCTAACCAATTAATCTACACGTCTGGAGGTATCACCGAGTATCAGTTGAATTGCCATTGCTCTCATTCCCCTTCCATTTGATTTCACTTTACAAGACAACAAGGGGGTGTCACTTCACATAATTCCATACACATCTAAGGAGTACCCATATTTTGATTTTCATGATGTTGCTATTTAGTAAACAAATTCAATAAATTAAAAGATGATGGTGTACTATAAACTTGATAAAAGAGACCAAAATTATCAACAAAGAGATTATTAACAAGACTAATTCAGAGATTTATGACACAACTATAACCTTTAAGCAATGTACCAAAATTAATCAAAAATATACCAAGACTTGCATATACAGATTATCACACCACATTATCCTCATTAGCGGTCACAAAAGATCACATGCAATTATGGGAACACCAAGAATGAAACAAAACTTTTCGACTATACAAGAAAAGGACATAGCTAACTACTCTTTTTTTTCAAGAATTTCATTTTTCCATTTTTTTCTAATAAAAACTAAATTAAAACTAACATAAGAAACACCAACGCAAAATATATACATTTCCCTACCCCCAAACTTAATATGCACATTGTCCCTAATGTGTATAAAAAAGAAAAAAACACATATAAATACAAAGGATGAGATACTTACAACCTCAATCAGCCGAGAGACCCGCACGATGGGAAATTTCTTCACCCTTGCATCCGACTTCTCCACATTTATTTATTTGCTCCATGCATGCAACAAGCCCCAAGAATGGAACCACCTCGTACAATCTCCCCGCCATTTTCACACTAGCTCGAGTCTGTCCCATCTCCAAATTAATAACCACAATTTTGCTAAAATGAAAAATGGCAGTGTTGGTTTTACTGAATTGGAGTGGCTTTGGAGAGATCGCAGAGGAGAAGGCCGACAATGGGAAGGAGATGGCGTTCTGAATTTTGGCCGGAATTTGGACTTCGGCTTTGATTGGAGGGGAGGGTTTTAGAGAAGTAAATGGGAAGGAGGTTAGGCAGCTGGAAGGAGGGAGAAAGAGGAGAAGGTGCGGCTGGAAGAAGGGAGAAGAGGGACCAGCTGCGGCGGAGAAGAAGGGGTCTGGTAAGGAACGGGAAGAAGGACAGGGAGGGCCGTGGGGAATTGAACGGTTAAGGGACCTTTCAATTTCAATTTCATCATATTTTTTTATTATTGCAAATGACCCTTGTGCCCCTATTCATGGCAAACAATTTTGATCAGAAACTTTGGTGTGCTCACACACAATTTGGCGTGGTCACACAGCCACAAAGCTAAGACATTGCTGAGAAATTGGCGTGATCACACGAAATTTTTGTGTGATCACGCAAAACTTTCCGCATCCTTCCTTTCCTGAGCTGAGACATTGGCGTGATCACACGAATTTTTTGTGTGATCACGCAAAACTCCCTTAGCATGACTTGTTCCACTAAAATCTGCACACCACCACAAAAATAAAACCAAAGCATAATATCCACCAAAATAATAAAACAAAATTAATTAAAACAAAATAAATTGACTCAACTTTTTTTTTTATTGTTTTATTGAAAACATTTAAATGAACTACAAATTAGACTACTCACCTTGGGTTGCCTCCCAAGCAGCGCTTTTGTTTAACGTCGTATAGCTAGACCGATGCCAAGGTTATCTTAACCTTCACCTTCCTTCCTTTTGCCCACTTCACCGTCTCGCGGGTCTTCACTTTCAGTTTTAGCCCCATAAATATTCCCTTTATGCCAGTAATGCTCCACCCAATTGTGGACTTATGTCGCTTCAACATATCAAGCAACTTTCTTTCCTGCAATTCTGTTAAATTCGCAGCAATAATAACAGGCAAAGAATCATTACTACCAAGAAAAGCATACTTCAAGCTAGACGGAAGTTGTTTAAGTTCTAACTCGGGAGGAGAGACAATAGACGGTAAATGCTTAGGATTAAAATTACCTAAAGATTTCACAGGAACCTTTTTAGTAACTTCCTCCGTAACATCCATATCAGCAAGAATGGCCCTCGCCTCATTTTTATCAAAAACACCTTCCGTAACTAACTCATTCACAAACTCAGACACAAGAGAGCTCTCAAAATCAGGCTCAAGTAACAGAGAATTATCATAAATATCACAAAAGAAACATTCATTGACCTCATATGGCTTTTTCATTGAATCAAAAGTAGAGAAGTTAACAATTTCATCCATGTTGTGGTCAATTGGTAACAACTCTGGATGTAGTGACCGACGACCAAACATTCAAATCTGCAACACCAAGTTAAAACAAAAAAGTATATACAAAATAATATTCACAATAGTAAATAATTAAATCAACTTTAAAATAAACGCATCCCCGGCAACGGCGCCAAATTTTGACGAGTGTCGAATTGCGTCAAAAGTAAATACCAACTCAAACTACCTACAATTGATTTGTAGATAGGGTAAGTAGGGTCGAACCACCGAGACACGTATTCAAAGTAGAAAAAATTATTGCTATGAAAAAGATTTAATAAAAACGAGGGTTTTGTTGTTTTAAAACTAATACTTTTGAAGAAATACTAAATTTGCATAGAAGAGATTTTAACAATAAAACGGAATGAAATTCCCGGGATTGGGTTCACAATTATGCTCAAATTTCAATAATCATCAATCAAAGTACACTTGGAGTTCGTTCTTACAAAAGTATGATTGGGACACTTAAGCGGGTGATTTGCAATCAAGTGTCTCCAATTAATCTATTCCCTTGGCCCGTTCATAGATTAATTGGAAAACCATTGAGAAAAGAAGAACATCAAGAACTATAATTCTTATGAATCTTTTGGCGGGTATTCAACAAATTGTAATTATCAAGCAAATACTAATTACAATTGCGAATTTGGCGGTTCACAATTATAATTCAACAATATTCAAGAACACATATGGCATGCAACATACATATTCCAAAATTTCATTAAAAACTACTTGATAATCCCAAGTCTACAATGAAAACGATGAAAATTAAAACTTAAAACATAAAATTGTTACCTCCAATCCCAAGAACTAGATGTTTAGCTATCCATGGAAATATGAAGAACACCAAGAAAATAAAGAAAAAAATAAAAAAAAATGATAAAATGATAATTGATTATCTACAGAATAGTGTTTTTTCCACCCTTGAAAAATTCCCACGGCTGCCCTTATATATTCCTCACTAGCCAAAAAATGTGAACAGACACCCTTAATCACCCTTAGTTAAGATTAAGCCCAACTAAAATCAAATCTCAAACCAATGAACAATCCTTCGGCCCTTGCTTGAAATCCTTCGGCCCAACTGCCTTGCTGTTGCCTTGCAATCCTCGGCCACTTCATCTTCTTGGCCGGCCAGCATTTGTGCCTTGGCCCTTGTTTTGTATTGCCTTGGCCTGTTTTGGACCCCTTATATTCGGTTCGTCCCATAATTACACCGTCGCCTTTTTTTCGCATTTTGGACATTATAAAAATTTCTGTTGCCCCTTCCGACCTTGAACTTCTATTTTCACTTTGCCCCGAACTTCTAAAAAAACCAATTTTTCTATCAATTTCCAAATTTACAATAAGGTCCTTGAACTTCCAAAAATTACCGTTTGATCCTTGAACTTTCCAAGTGACACAAAATTGCTTCTAATTTGCTAAATCTTCACTTGGACCCCTGAAAACTAGAAAAACACTAAAAATATCCATTAAAACACACAAAACTCAAGGATTAAGCTAAGAATAAGGTCACAAAGTATTAAATGGATGAATGTAAAACTCACTCACAACCTTGTGTATACATGAAATTCAGTGGGAGCGTAGTATTATTTCTATTATTGTATGTCGATGATATCATACTCATTGGAAATGACTTTCCTGCACTTCAGACTGTCAAGTCTTGGTTAGGAAATTATTTCTCAATGAAAGATATGGGTGAAGCCGCCTACATCCTTGGCATCAAGATCTATAGAGATAGATCTAAAAGGATAATTGGCTTGAGTCAAAGCACTTACATTGACAAGGTTCTTAGAAGATTCAAGATGGAAAATTCTAAGAGAGGTAACTTGCCAATGGGTCATGGTGTTACTCTTAGCAAGACTCAGTGTCCTAAGAGAATTGGTGAGCGAATGAGAATGAATGAGGTTCCATATATTTCGGCTATTGGATCTATCATGTACGCCATGATTTGTACTAGACCCGATGTCTTGTATGCTCTAAGCATGACGAGTCGATACCAATCTGATCCTGGTGAGAACCATTGGATGACATTTAAGACGATCCTTAAGTACTTAAGAAGGACTAAGGATGCGTTCTTAGTCTTTGGAGGGATAGGAGATGATCTTGTTGTAAGAGGTTACACAGATGCAAGCTTCCAAACCGACAAAGATGATTTTCGATCGCAGTCAGGATTTGTGTTTATGCTTAACAGAGGAGTGATATGTTGGAAGAGTTCCAAGCAGAGTACTATAGCCGATTCTACAACTGAGGCCGAATATATAGCGATATCTGATGCAGCTAAGGAGGCAGTTTGGATCAAGAAGTTCATTAGTGATCTGAAAGTTGTTCCAAGTATCACTAAACCAGTGGAACTTTATTGTGACAATAATGGTGCCATTGTGCAAGCAAAGGAACCAACGTCACATCAGCGATCCAAACACATACTTAGATGTTTCCACCTCATTCGAGAATTCATAGAAAGAGGAGACGTTAAGATATGCAAAGTATCAATCGATGGTAACATAGGCAATCCGCTTACAAAGCCCCTCGTATAAGCAAAGCATGATGGTCATGTTAGGTCCATGGGTATACGATACATAAGTGATGGAGCCTAGTGCAAGCGGGAGATTGTTGGTGTAATGCCCTAGGCATTTAGTTATGTTTGACTTATAACTTAATACCGTTATGTAATCATCTTTACCGTTTATTGATGGAGGAAATCTCCCTCTTGTAATAAAAACCGAGCAAGTGTACTCACTACCGGTGTAGCAGTATGCAAATACAGGGGTCGAATCCACAGAGACTCGTTGGTAAACAAATAAAGTGAAAGCAGTGAATTTTGTAACCAAAGTTTATAGGATTCATTCACTTTAGCTAGGATCAACACGGTTAGATGGCCGGATTACAATCCTAAATACTCTCTTAATATTATAGTTTCTATTACGGCACCACAATACTCGAAGAATACATTAAGCACGAAAGAATAACAAAACCTAACGTTGATCCGCTTCTATTACGGCACAGAACAAGTTATTCAATCAATAGCAGTCTATGGATCAAAATCCCAAATTAATGGCGAATTCGATACCCAATTATTCAAAGACGAGTTCGTATATTAACATACATCTCAAATCTAAGAACAAGAAATTAAGATCTATTATTGAACTAGAAGGAATCAAATAGAAAGAATTAAAATACTATTGCATAGAAATCCGGTGAAGATCAAACCAATCTACAAATCTAATGAATTAGCTACTCATAATTTACAATGATAAAACCTGGAATTCGGAATAATTCTTCTCTTCAATGGAATTGTTAAAAAAACAATAAAAACTCCAATTCTATATTATATATGTGTTCCAAAATCTTCCCTCCTCACATGGCTGCTTGTGAATATAAATAACTAGGGCAAAATTACGGACCAAGGCCAGGAAATCCCAAGAATGCCCTCAATTAAACCGCTGCAAAACTGGTACTGAAACGGCGGAGCGCGGCCGCCCTTGTTGATTGAGCGTCCGCCCTTGTTGGCAGTAAGTTGGCCCGTGTTTCCTTTGTTGTAGCGCGGCCGCCCTGGTGAATTGGCGCGGTTGCCCTTGTTGACAGAAAGCTTGGCCGGCCATTTCTCCTAACATTGGCCCAGCAGCTCCCCTTTGGCCCCAAATGGCCTTGCAACTTGGCCCCATTTCTCAAGCCTTGGCCGGCCAACCTGTTTCCTTGGCCCAGCAACCATAAATCATTTAGTATTCATTTCGTCCCGCTATTTTGCAGTCGCACTTTGGCCACTATAATAAATTCTTTTGCACTTCGCTCTTTGAGATTTTATTTTTCATTTTAACCCATGAATTTTTATAAATCAAATTCGTCCAAAATTTCCATATTTCCAGTTTAGTCCCTGAATTTTCCAATATTTCCAATTTAATCCAAAAGCTACCAAAGTACGCTCCAATCCTCAGTTTTCAACATTGTTGCACTTCAACCCCTGTACTTTCAAAACACTCACAAACCATATCAAATATACATCAAACTCGGGAATCAAACACAAAGAAAGCCTAAAAGTGCATCATTTGGATGGGTAAATACACATCCATCAAACACCCACAAACTAACCTTTTGCTCGTCCCGAGTAAAACAAAACTAAAAGAAGTAAAATACAGCTACTCTAACTACTAATAATAAAACATTAAAGCAAAATAATTATTTTTGGGATGTTCTATCACGGATGATTCATTAGCCATACAAGTCTCAGATTCTCACCAACACACATAATCAACAAGTGCCACCACAATAATGGGATTACAATCACATTGAAGCATAAAACTCACAATTTTCCACCGCGGCATGAATGATGAATGAATTATGGGAGGTCACTGCCAACAACCTAAGATTGTTTATGGATTTACTAAGTGATGCTCTAAATCAATATGTCATAGACAGTACAACCCCAAAAAGGACACTCATATGTATATTTACACGATTGTCAACCCGGTTACTCGATATTGAATGAATAATATGACTTAAAAGTTAAGGTGCGACAATTCGCGAGGGCTAGGTTCATGGTTACAAATGAAGGTAAGGACATACGAAGAAAAGAAAGTGAAACTAGAAAGTCTTCTTGCAACAATGCATCCTCACTTTGATGATAATTTCTCCACTCACCCTTATTACTTCCCAATGTGACAACCCACAAACTAAAACTTTTTCATACATTGACATGGGGTTGAGCACATTCCATTACTTTCTTTGGTCACCTTGAAACATAATTTCCACTTCAACATTAGAGAGGGCAAGGCTTTTTTTTTTTTTTTACTTTGCACAAATGTATCACAAAGAATGTGCATTTAATATTTTGCTCAAGCCCCTCTTTTCATTACATAACATGACCCACTTCTTTATTTTCGTGACCACTTTCCACTCAATCCTTTGATTTTCATGACATCCCCCAAAATATCCCCATTCTTTCCCTAGTTTCACTTTCTTGAAAGGTGAGAAAATAATGTATAAGTTAAAAGGTAGGATAATGAAGGTACAAATGAAGGCGAATGGTGGTCTAAGATAACTTCCCACTTTGTGAGAGATTCCATTCTTTTTCAAGCTCAAAAGGGGTTCTAGCGGAAAATTTTATATAAGTGACAAGAAAGTTTTAAGGCTTACAAAAAGGGATTCAAAGAATAGCCATATATATCAAGTAACCTATTGACGTGTTATTGACAATCATGTAAACATGTTCTAGGGACCCCGAGAATACACAAAGTGATCCCATAAAAGGCACCTAAGTTGATGACAATGACCAAGAATATGATACGGAAATGAGAGGTGGTGCAATCATAATTTAAATGTTTCACTGCAATCCCAATCACCACACTAATAATAGCCCATGTGATTTTAAAATTAAAGCACACTCTAATCATCACAGACTTTAGCCAACATCCCAACTATGAAAAGAACAAATTTTTTTTTAATTTTTCTATTTTTTTTGGAGGGTGACACTATATACACTCCCCTATAAACCCACAAACTCGGAGAGATGTCCACCCCCAAACTCAAAACATGCTATGTCCTCAGAGCAAAGAGAACAAAAGCGTGCCTTGGGCTCGACGGAAGACATGACACGACTAAACAGTAATTAACATAAAAAAATAAAACATACCTCATTGGGTTGCCTCCCAAGTAGCGCATTTGGTTAAAGTCGTTAGCCCGACTATGGTTCCAATCTTACTTGGCCTTAGCTTTGCGGCCTTTGGACCATCTCCTTTCCTCACAGGCGCAAATTCCCTTCTCTCTCCAATTCAGCTTTCCATTGTCAATACGTAGGGGTAAAGCCACATTTATTTTTGAAACTTTACGCTTGTGCTTACCCCTTTTTCTTTTTCTTTTATTGGGGTTTTCACCCCCAAACTCAACCTTTTCCGCAACCTACGAAACACCATTCTCACAACCAAGATCAAGAGATTTATCGTGCACAAAAATAGTAGCAAATATAGAATCAAATAAATCACTATAACTCTCCTCACTAACTTTACGTTTTGAAGGCCCTTGTGGTAGATGTGATGGATTCGACTCTTTATGGGAGTCGTGTGGGGAGTGATACGACCCGTTACTACTAGAGTATTGGTCAACCTTAATGTTACTGGCCACAGGACAAACGTCTGCATTATCCCCACTTTTCTCACATCCATTCACATCATATTTGATAATTGGAAAATCGGTTATGGCTCCTACAAAACCATCTTTAGGGGAGGGTTTCTTATCATTTTTAAGCATACAAAACTTACATTCCTCCCCCATACCTCTCAAGGACACTACCCCTTGACACACATCAATGGTGGCCTTAGTGTCAAACATAAATGGCCTCCCTAGCAGAATGGGAGTTTTCAGTTGTTCCTCACTTGATCCCTCCATACACATCACATAAAAGTCAATGGGGATAATAATTTTATCAATTTTAATCAACACCCCTTCAAGAACCCCTAAAGGTCTTTTAATTGAGAGATCCGCCAATTGCAAGTCTCTCATGGGTGGTTTCAATTCACATACCCCCAAACTTCTAAAAACATGAAAGGGCATCACATTGACACTTGCCCCAAGATCCAACAAACCTTTAAAATTTTGACCCCCTAAAGAAATTGGGATAGTGAAGCATCCGGGGTCTTTTTGAACATGATTAACTTTTTCATTCTCATTAACATCATCATTATTATCAAAACAATCAATATTATCAAGAGAAGATAGAAATACCTCCTCAATTTCCTCACTTTCATCCCACACTGTTGTGATTGACTTTGCTTGCTCAGGTGGGTTCTTCTCTTTCATCAACTCTTGGGCAACCTTCACAAGTTGCTCTATTTGTGTGCCCACCTTTTCAAACGCAGCTTCTGTATTTCTATTACTTTGCTGCATCTCCATTCTTAACTGCTGAACTGCCAGCTCCCAAGGCTCACTACCACGTTGTCCAGGTAGTGGCACATGAAGGGGTTTTACTTGCTGATTCGGATGGCCACCCCATGAATTATAATTGCCATATTGGTTGCCTTGGGGTGGTGGCCTTTGTCCATATCCGTTGAAAGCATGTGCCTGTTCAGGATGATAAGAGAAATTTGCTGCACTTGGACACATATTAGTCACATGAGATGATAAACCACAATTTGCACAATAATCAGTAATAACATTGGCACCAGCAGAAGTGCCACAAGCAGTCAATTTATCAAATTTACTACTCAAAACTGCAATTTGCTTGGAAAGATTATCAGTAGTAGTCAAATCTAATACCCCCTTATTTTACCCCTCGAACTCTTTTGTTGAGAATTAGCACTCAACATCTCGTATAAAGCTTTGGTCTCGTCTGGGGTCTTGGCTCCTATCGAGCCTCCAGCAGCATTATCAACCATTGATTGACCATTGTCATTCAAGCCATCATAAAAGGCTTGGTTCAGTGAGGGTAGTGTGAAATTGTATTGGGTACATTGTATTAACATTGTATTAAATCTTTCCCATGCCTCATGAAAGGGCTCCCCCACATCTTGGGAAAATGTCATCAATTTCTGTCTAAAACCGGCCAACAGATGATGTGGGTAATATCTTTTAAGGAACACATCTTGCAATTCTACCCAAGTACTAATGATGCTCGGTGCAAGCATCATCAACCATGTTTTAGCCACTCCCTTAAGAGTGTAAGGAAAACACTTCAGTCTAATTTGCTCCTCAGTCACTCCCTGTCTTAACAGAAATTGAGCAACAACAATAATATACTCTTTAAGGAACGTGAGTGCATCCTCACCAGGCAATCCGTGAAAGCTTGGCAACATGGCAAAGTATTGTCCTTTGACCTCTAAATTTTTGGCTACATCGGACAGCACTATGCAAGAGGTAGATGTGTCTACCCGAGGTCTCAGGAAATCATTCATAGTTTGTGTCGGTGGTTCTGCCATCTCGGCTTTCTCTTCCTCTACCTCGGTGGTGGAGGGTTCTGATTCGGTGTCCAAATCCGAGAAAAGGGGATTAAAGAGGGGATCGCCCTCAAATGCTTCCTCAAGAAGCTTAGTGTCTTTAGCTTTATTAAGTCTGTTTATGTTGTCGTTCAATGGCACCAATGTATACTTCAAAGAATGACGACCTTGCATTCACTACCTAACCTACTTGTTTACTTGCAACAAGTCCCCTGCAACGGCGCCAAAAACTTGATGGAGGAAATCTCCCTCTTGTAATAAAAACCGAGCAAGTGTACTCACTACCGGTGTAGCAGTATGCAAATGCAGGGGTCGAATCCACAGAGACTCGTTGGTAAACAAATAAAGTGAAAGCAGTGAATTTTGTAACCAAAGTTTATAGATTTGATTTATAACTAAGAGCATAAAATAAATAACTAAAACTAACTAAACGAGAAAACAGATTATGAGCAGAGATTCATAAATTGGATTTCACTTCACCATCATTCTATGCAGAATTTTACTTATAAAACATTAACTCAACTTCTAGGATTCATTCACTTTAGCTAGGATCAACACGGTTAGATGGCCGGATTACAATCCTAAATACTCTCTTAATATTGTAGTTTCTATTACGGCACCACAATACTCGAAAAATAAATTAAGCACGAAAGAATAACAAAACCAAACGTTGATCCGCTTCTATTACGGCACAGAACAAGTTATTCAATCAATAGCAGTCTATGGATCAAAATCCCAAATTAATGGCGAATTCGATACCCAATTATTCAAAGACGAGTTCGTATATTAACATACATCTCAAATCTAAGAACAAGAAATTAAAATCTATTATTGAACTAGAAGGAATCAAATAAAAAGAATTAAAATACTATTGCATAGAAATCCGGTGAAGATCAAACCAATCTACAAATCTAATGAATTAGCTACTCATAATTTACAATGATAAAACCTGGAATTCGGAATAATTCTTCTCTTCAATGGAATTGTTAAAAAACAATAAAAACTCTAATTCTATATTATATATGTGTTCCAAAATCTTCCCTCCTCACATGGATGCTTGTGAATATAAATAACTAGGGCAGAATTACGGACCAAGGCCAGGAAATCCCAAGAATGTCCTCAATTAAACTGCTGCAAAACTGGTGCTAAAACGGCGGAGCGCGACCGCCCTTGTTGATTGAGCGTCCGCCCTTGTTGGCAGTAAGTTGGCTTGTGTTTCCTTTGTTGTAGCGCGGCCGTCCTGGTGAATTGGTGCGGTCGCCCTTGTTGACAGAAAGCTTGGCCGGCCATTTCTCCTAACATTGGCCTAGCAGCTCCCCTTTGGCCCCAAATGGCCTTGCAACTTGGCCCCATTTCTCAAGCCTTGGCCGGCCAACCTGTTTCCTTGGCCCAGCAACCATAAATCATTTAGTATTCGTTTCGTCCCGCTATTTTGCAGTCGCACTTTGGCCACTATAATAAATTCTTTTGCACTTCGCTCTTTGAGATTTTATTTTTCATTTTAACCCATGAATTTTTATAAATCAAATTCGGCCAAAATTTCCATATTTCCAGTTTAGTCCCTGAATTTTCCAATATTTCCAATTTAATCCAAAAGCTTCCAAAGTACGCTCCAATCCTCTGTTTTCAACATTGTTGCACTTCAACCCCTGTACTTTCAAAACACTCACAAACCATATCAAATATACATCAAACTCGGGAATCAAACACAAAGAAAGCCTAAAAGTGCATCATTTGGATGGGTAAATATATATCCATCATTTATTATGGAGCATGTTTATTTGGTTTATTATATGTTTTGCATGTTTATTATAATAACCTGTGTCCCTAGTTATTGTGAATAACTAGTATAAGTTGGTAATGGATAATCGTAAAGATGATTATATGCATAAGATGCACATTACACTTATGGGTACTTGTTAGAGAACAAGGTACTGGATATGACCTACCTATGAGATTTATGACATGGTCTATAGTCATATATGTCATGATTAAATCTCATGATAGTCGTGTCATTAGAATCCTTTGTACCTGAGATTATCATTGTCTTCCACATGATAAATATTGTGTTTGATGTAGTCAAACACTATGTTTAATAGGATAGCAATAAGGGCTATGTTGGCACAATTGGATTCTTGTAGGGAAGAATGATAAGTCAAGATGGGATTTGTCCCTCTCGAGCGAGAGAGAGAGATGTTTGCTTGGGCCTCTCGATGAATGTTGTTGATGAAATGTGTGGCCACACTCAAGGGATTTGATAGAGATCAAATGCACTTGGATTATCAACATATTCGGAGTCGAGAAATCATTGAACAATATGAGTTGACGTGGACCATGACTCATGTTCAATATGACATCGTGAACAAAGGGATTGTTACAATGATCTATCAAGGAATCAAGCTTTGATGTTATATTTAATTGAGTGGACATAATGGCTTGCTAGAAACCACTTATGTCTTCTGAGGTTGATGTTTCAACTCACTACCAACATAAAATATAATTTCTAAAGGGTCACACACAAAGAACGAATTGGAAAATGGCTCAATATGTGAATTTTGGGGTTTTGGCACGACTCGTGATGCTGTTGAAGTTTGGGAATGACTCGTGCCCTCAGGCACGACTCGTGCCCTCTATCAGCACGAGTGACTTTTTGGTCACGACTTGTGCCATGACTTGAATTAGACAAATATGACTCGTGGCTTGATGGAATGACTCGTGATCACGAGTTGTGCCTAGGAACACGAGTCGTGCCTGCGGCAGGATTGGGCCGTACGCATTTGTTTCTAATTGAATTTGTTTCTGGCTTGGATAAGGATTCTCCCTAAGTGTTATGGATTTATATTAAGTATAAATATAACCCTTCTCCTCAACCATAAACATATGTTATTTTAGAGTTTTAGAAACACTAAAATTTTGATTTTTGATTGAGAATCAAAGATCAAAAACCACCCCAAATAAATTCCATAAAACAGCCATTGATTGTTGAATATCGATTCAACAATCGGGATCATCTAGCAATCCTACAAGATACAAGATCTTGGTTCGTTCGCGTGTGGATTACCAATAGAGGGTGATTCCGTTATCACCTAAAGCTTGAAGATCAATTCATCACAAGGAAAAACAAGGAGAAGATCAAAGGTTCATCAAAGATTCAAAGTTTGAATCTAAAATTCGTTTTTGATCAATAAAATCGCTCTTAAGGTATTTAAATCTATTTCATAAGGTTTTATCTATTCACGTTAGACGGATTCAAGGCTAGGGTTTTGTGTTATTTGATAAAGTCTTCCGCTGTGTTTATAACCCCAAAACCCAACACGTGTTTGGATTTTTGATGTGACATTGGTTCTTTTGCTTGCGCAATGGCACCATTGTTGTCACAATAAAGTTCCACTGGATTAGTGATACTTGGAATGACTTCTAAGTCACTAATGAACTTCTTGATCCAAACGGCCTCTTTAGCTGCATCGGATGCCGCTATATATTCGGCCTCAGTTGTAGAATCGGCTATGGTACTCTGCTTGGAACTCTTCCAACAAATCATACCTCCATTAAGCATAAACACAAACCCTGATTGCGATCTAAAATCATCTTTTTTAGTTTGGAAGCTTGCATCTGTGTAACCCTTTACAAAAAGATCATCTTCCATTCCTCCAAAGACCAAGAACGCATCCTTGGTCCTTCTTAAGTACTTAAGGATCGTCTTAACTGCCATCCAATGGTTTTCACCAGGATCAGATTGGTATCGACTCGTCATGCTTAGAGCATACGAGACATCAGGTCTAGTACAAATTATGGCATACATGATAGATTCAATTACCGAAGCATATGGAATCTCATTCATCCTCTTTCGCTCACCAGTTGTCTTAGGACTCTGAGTCTTGCTAAGAGTAATACCATCCATTGGCAAGTTTCCTCTCTTAGAATATTCCATCTTGAATCTTCTAAGAACTTTTTCAATGTAAGTACTTTGACTCAAACCAATCATCCTTTTAAATATTTCTCTATAGATCTTGATGCCAAGGATGTAGGCGGCTTCACCCATATCTTTCATTAAGAAACACTTACCTAACCAAGACTTGACAGTCTAAAGTGCAGGAATATCATTTTCAATAAGTAAGATATCATCGACATACAATATTAGAAAGAGTACTATGCTCCCACTGAACTTCATGCATACACATGGTTCATCTTCGTTCTTGAATCTTCTAAGAACTTTGTCAATGTAAGTACTTTGACTCAAAACAATCATCCTTTTAGATCTATCTCTATAGATCTTGATGCCAATGATGTAGGCGGCTTCATCCATATCTTTCATTGAGAAACACTTCCCTAACCAAGACTTGACTGTTTGAAGTGCAGGAATATCGTTTACAATAAGTAATATATCATCGACATACAATATTAGAAAGAGTACTAGGCTCCCATTGAACTTCATGTATACGCATGGTTCATCTTCGTTCTTGATGAAGCCAAACTCTTTGATCGATTCATCAAAATGAAGATTCCAACTCCTAGAAGCTTGCTTCAACCCATATATGAATCTTTGCAACTTGCATACTTTGTTAGAATTTTTGGATCGACAAACCCTTTAAGTTGTGTCATGTATGCATCCTCAAGTAGCTTCCCATTTAGGAAAGCTATTTTGACATCCATTTGCCATATCTCATAGTCATAATATGCGGCTATGGCAATTAAAATTCTAACAGACTTAAGCATTGCAACTGGCGAGAAGGTTTCATCATAGTTAATACCATGAATTTGCCTATATCCCTTTGCTACAAGCCTAGCCTTGTAAGTATGCACCTTCCCATCCATGTCGGTCTTCTTCTTGAAGACCCACTTGCACCCTATGGTTTTTACACCTTCAGGTGTATCAATCAAGTTTCAAACTTGATTATCATATATGGATTGTAATTCGGATTCCATGGCTCCTAGCCATTTATCCGAATTAGGAGTGGACATCGCCTCTTGATAGGAAGTAGGTTCGTCATTCTCAATGACTTCCACTTCATTACTTTCCGATACGAGAAATCCATATCTCTCGGGTTCGGATCGTAACCTATCCGATCTACGATGGACTTGTGCATCTTGAACCGGTTCCACAACTCCTTGTGAATTTGGTTTCATCTCTACTCTTGGTTCCATGTTATCTTCGAGCTCTTGAACTTCTTCAAGATTAATTTTACTCCCACTTGATCCTTTATTGAGAAACTGTTTCTCAAGAAAAGTACCATATTGAGCAACAAACACTTTGTTCTCATTGCGGTTGTAAAAGTAATATCCTTTAGTTTCCTTAGGATAACCAACGAAAATAACTTTATCAGATTTTGAAGCTAACTTATCGGAGACAAGTCTCTTCACATAAGCTTCGCAACCCCAAATTTTCATGAAAGACAAATTTGGTTTTCTTCCATGCCACATCTCATGTGGGGTCTTAGGAGCCGATTTAGTAGGGACTCTGTTTAGTGTGAACTCAGCAGTCTCTAATGCATGTTCCCAAAAGGAAATTGGAAGGTCAACTTGACTCATCATCTAACGAACCATGTCCAACAAGGTTCTATTCCTCCTCTCAGATACACCATTACATTGTGGTGTTCCGGGTGGAGTCAACTCTGAAACGATTCCACAGTTTTTGAGATGATTGTCAAACTCTTGGCTTAAATATTCACCACCTCGATCGGATCGAAGTGCTTTAATAGTTTTGCCAAGTTAATTTTGTACTTCATTTTGAAATATTCTAAATATCTCAAACGATTCACTTTTGGACTTCATCAGATAGACATAGCCATATCTAGATATGTCATCGGTGAATGTAATAAAATACCGAAATCCTCCCCTAGCAATGCTACTTAATGGTCCACATACATCTGTATATACTAGGGTCAATAAGTCACTAGCCCTTTCATTACTCTTAATGTATGGTGGTTTTGTCATTTTACCCAATAAACAAGATTCGCATATCTCGTATGATTCATAATCATGTGAGTCTAAAAGTCCATCTTTATGGAGTTTAGAAATACATTTCTCATTTATATGACCAAGCCGGCAATGCCACATGAATGTGTTGTTCACATCATTCAGTTTAGATTTCTTATTTACATTATAGATATTTTCAACATCATTTTGTTTCTCAACATCAAGGATATAAAGGACATTAAATGAATTTGCAATACAATAAAGCATATCATTTAAATAAATAGAAAACATCGTATTCTCAATGAGAAACCTATATCCTTCATTATTCAAACAAGAAACAGAAATAATATTCCTACTCAAATCCGGAATGTAATAATAATTGTTCAAAATAAGTACTAGTCCACTAGGTAAAGTGACTTCATAAGTTCCTACGGCTAATGCAGCAACTCTTGCTCCATTCCCCACACGTAGGTCTACTTCACCTTCTTTGAGTAGCTTTCTATTCTTTAGTCCCTGCACATTTAAACAAATATGAGATCCACATCTGGTATCCAATACCCAAGAACAAGAAGTAGAAAGGAAATATCTATCATATAGATACCTGAAACAGTAGCAATCGTATTGCCCTTCTTCACTTTTAGGCCTTCTTTATAAGCCTTGCAATTTCGCTTCCAATGACCAACCTCTTGGCAATGGTAGAAAATTGCATCCTTTTGAGACACTTTGGGTTTAGCCTCTTCGGCATTGGCAACTTTTGCCTTAGGTTTAGCAACATTTGCTTTACCTTCTTTGCCTTCCTTTTTGAACCCCTTTCCTTTGTTAACCATTAACACATTTACGGTACTAGGCTTCTTGATATTTTTCTTTACAGTCTTAAGCATCGCATGCAATTCTGACAGATTTTTCTCCATTCCACTCATGTTATAGTTCATAATGAAATGACCATAACTTTTAGCCAATGAATTCAATATCGTATCCTTTGCGAGTTCCAAAATCATAAGATACCCAAGCCTATCAAGGTGCTCAATGTATCCTTTCATCTTAAGGACATGAGGACCTACCGACTGCCCCTCTTGCATCTTGCATGCATTAAGAGCCTTCACCACATCATACCTCTCTTGCCTAGCTTGCACTTGGAACATTTCCTTTAAGCGATGCGCTAGGTCAAAAGTTGCTTCCATGTGTTCAAGGTCCTTCTGAAGAGCCTTACACATCATGGCAAGCATAAGACAAGCATAAGACAAGCAACATCATTAGAATCATCAACATGTTTCTTATGTTGCTCCTTATCTGCCCTTGCAGCATTGGTAGCGGGTTCTGCAAGAATAGGTTCGTCAAGAACGTACAATTTCTTCTCTTGCCCAAGAATAATTCTTAAGCTTCTGATCCAATCAGAATAGTTTATACCGTTCTCTTCGAGCTTGTCCTTCTCAAGGACGGATCGCAGTGACAAGGTTTGATTATTGTGAGATGTCATTTCTACAATAAGATATACAAACAATATGAGCACATATAAGTATCAATTCATTTACCATCTAAGAGACAAATAATGTATTTCATAAATACTCTCACTAAATTATACACCTTCAAATACAAGCATGTATCATATAATTATAATGGGCTAAGATCCATATTTCACTTAATTTCGGTTAACTGAGTCAATGCCCGAAATCAAACTATTTACGTAGATAACACTTATCAATCATATCATATATGACTCTTAGATCTTTTATGAGATTCTAGACATCATATGTCAACACATGTTTTAATCTCATCTATGCCTTGGGTCAAAACTTTTTTGAAAGCACCAATTAAGTTTAACCTTTTTCAAATGTATGAGACACATAGAACGATGCACCCAACTGAGTCAAAACTACATCAACCGTTATCTCATCTTGATCCATATTAAGATATAATGATGCACCCAAATGAGTCGAAATAACATCAAAATACTCGAATATTTTACAAGTGTTCTAATCAAAGGGTGGCATAAAACTTAAACATTTAAGAAGGTTTTCCATATAGCAACAAACATCGCATGGTTGTATATGAAACTTATGTGCACATAATCATGAACATGGGATTTCACATAATATCCTACTCTAGGATCATACAAATAATCATGTAACAAATAACAATTATTAATTACATAATTATTCAATTCTCAAAAATTTAAGGATTCAAATAATCATGTTAATCGAATTAAATATGAATATCAAATCCTAAACAAACAATTTGTTTCAATTTGAGAATTTAATATTCTAATTAATCAAATAAAAAAGATCAATAACCCATGTAGAAGATCAATTACATCAATCAACTATTAATCATAATTGTTTTGGTCAAATTTCAACAAGTGTTTCCAATGACAAGAAAAATGACAAAAGAGATATGAATCAGGGTACAATGATTATTGGATTGAATAGAAATAAACACAAGGTATTTGTTGACTAGGGAAAGCCCTTGAACAACTTGTTCGCCGGCATAAAACCCCGGGAGGTTTAGGAACCTGCCTTGACCAAAAGTTTACTAAGTATTTAGATGATTACATAACTATGAGCGTATCCAAGTGAACTTATGCTAGAGTGATCGTGTGTGAATTATCAGTGTTCTATCCCTTTTATACCTTTTTATAACGGCTAATTACAAAGATAAATCTAAGCCTACAATCTCGGAAACAAGTTGAGTTTGTTGAGATATTTTTGCCTCACTGTTGATGAAGGAGATAGTGGTCCCTTGCTGGATATTTTGATGAAGAAACATCATTGAATTAGTCTTCTAATCCCTCGGCACGTTCCCTGAAAAATAGGGTTTAACATAACAACAATTCAACCTGCAAGATGATCAAGATGTAGTAGGACAACTCAAGTTGTTAGTATCAAGATGTTATGTGCAAGTTGAGAATAAGTTGACTGAAAATGTAGGGCCCAACAATTGCCCCCAAACTTTTTGGATTTTAAAATAAAGAATATAAAGAGACAAAAAAATTAAAAAGTTTGCCAAAAATGGTAAAAAGGTGCACGGTAGTTTTAAATGAAAAAGGGCATGATGGGACGTTTTCAATATTTTCAAGGCAAAAGTCATGATGGTTTAAGAGTTAAAACCGTTTGCAACTTCTCTTTCTCAATAAATACAATCCTTCCCCAACTCTCCCTTTCACAAAATCAAAAAAGTAGCTTTCAAGGAGGTTTCTAGAGGAATAATCAAGGAAGAAGGCCGGAGAGAAAAATCAAGTAGAAATTTCTGGTGAGTCTTTCGTCCCCTTCTCAATTTATCTTTGATAATTTTTTCTTCAAGTTGTAAAAATGGGAAAAAAGAAGGTAAGCATAATCGAGAGCGACGAAGGCCTACCTGAGGGTTTCACAACCCAAAATATGTTGAAAGAACCTGATAAAGAAAAATGTCTGATTACCGAGGCTGATTTGGAAATTATTAAGAAAAATCATGCGTTTCCACCCGACACTGTTTTCTTTACTCACCCCGACTTAACCTCTGAATGCTATTCCCCTGAATGGGTATGTTTCCCAGAATATCCCTTCGTCATTGGCCTAAAATTCCCCTTTCCCAACTTAATCACTAGGTTCTTTACCTCTGCCAAACTTAATTATGCCCAAATGATGCCTCAAGGTTGGAGGTGTTTACAAACCCTAGTTAGGTTGCAGGAGGAGACTAGGTTGAATGTGGGTCTGGAAGAACTGGCTTATACGACTGATATAAGGGGATTTGGTCTTGGGAGGTTTTGTTTTAGGGTTAAGAGCGATGGTGATCCTATTTTGATCTCTAACAATGACCCTGCTGATAGAGGATGGAGGAATAAATTTTTTTTTGCAAGGAGAAATACCATGGGTCAAGAGGAGGGTGTAATTTCCAAGTGGAGGTCCCAAGGTAGTGCAAATAATTTTCCTTATTCCACTAATGTTTCTTAACATTCTGATAGCTAACCACTTGAATTTCTTTTGTAGTAGTCGCTAAGTTGTCAGTGCTATTTCCGGAGCAAGAAGAAACGGGAGAGAACGTAACAACCTTTTCCAATTGGGTGCATCTGTTAGGGCTTTTAAGGCATTCCCAGTTGAGTTCTCTGTTGAAGGGGTTGAAGGTGAGGTAGAAGTTGATCCTGAAGAAAGCCTACCCCCAAGCTCACTCAAAATGTCTACAGGTTTGATACCTCAAATTCTCTGCTTATTCACAAGTCGTTCTAATCTTCCATTTGTCCTAATTTTCTATGTCCTTATTGCAGCTACACGCTCCAAGACCAACGTGAGTGTTGCAGACCTACTTGCTGATGCTAAAGCAAAGAGGATTGTGAAGCAAGATAGCAAGCCCCCAACTCCCCAATCTGTGGTATCCAGTTCTGAAGTTAATGCATCCAAGAAGAAGGATGAAACAAAGAAAAGAAAACTGGTGGAGGCGGAAGCTACGGATGCAAGTGATGCTTTGAATGTGGAAAAGGCAAGAGAGAAGTTTGGCGTTGTGATGAAAGATTTTGTTGGCAAGGTAAAACAAAGTAATTTTTAACCTTATACCAAAGATTTTATAAAGTATTAATACTTCTTCTGTATAGGTTTCGGAGATTATGAGCCCTATTATGGATCAAGTTAATACTTTGAAGATCAAAGCGGCTAAATGTAGCCATGAAGCCAAGGAACCGAAGAAACAAGCTAACATAAATGCTGGGGAAGTAGAGAGACTGAAAAAAGAAGCCAAAATGCATGCTGGTGAGGTGGAGAAATTGAAGAAAGTCACTGAGACTTTAAGAAAGGAGTTGGTAGTTGTTGGTGCTGAGAAGGTGAAGGAGAATGAAGCTCATGTAAAGGAACTTGAAGCTGCAAAAGAAGATTTCAAGTTTAATGCCACCAAGGCAGTGTTGGAGGCCAGAATTCAACTCATGGAGGAGTTCAAGAATGGGTTGGCTCCAAGTTGGGATTTGGAGGAAGAAAAAAGAACTCTGGAGGATTTCATTGGTAAACCTGTGGATGGGGAGGAGGTGAACTCACCGGCCCTTGAAGCTCTTGACAAACTAGCTGATGATGCCAACAATGCTCTGAGTACCATAGTGGTGACTCGTGTTGAAGAGAATAACCAAGAGAAGGAAGCAACTATACCACCAGCGGCAGCAGGCCAAAATGTTTAAACAATTTGAAAGTTTTTAAGTAGTTTGGAAGGAGGAGGAACAAAAACAATTTCTTTTTTGCTTATTTGGTTATGTAAGGGCTCATA
This sequence comes from Adenophora triphylla var. japonica, assembly GCA_022495995.1. Lineage (NCBI taxonomy): Eukaryota > Viridiplantae > Streptophyta > Magnoliopsida > Asterales > Campanulaceae > Adenophora > Adenophora triphylla. The sequence continues at coordinate 197,367 of JAFEMH010003556.1, read as the reverse complement.
AGAGTCCATACAATTTATTTGGGGGTACTAGGTTGGTCTATTACTCCAAGCTTTCTTAGGTTTTTAAGGGATTGGTTGGCTTACCCAACTTGTCCATTTAGTTACGAAATCTTTTGGGAACATTTTGCAGTTTTAAAGAAGTCTTTTAGGCTCTTCAGAAATACTTGCTTGTTCAGTAGATAAAATGTTGATGATATAAATAGTAGGTAACATGTCAATGTTACAACCAATAGTCACAACTTGAATTAGTGTGAAATCATGCGCACGGGCGAAGGTGTCAAAACCTTAATTCTTTAGAAAAGATGTAAATCTTTTAACCATAAGTAATATGTACCTTTGATCAGAGGTAAATCGTTTGAAGAAATAGAACAAGTATCAGCCGTCCTGGCGTGTCAACAAGTTCCATTCCTCTCCAGCTAAAGTTTCAACATGTTGGAGCCGTACTGGCGTGTTAACATTTTGAACTTTTCTATTTCAGGTTCAAACATGTTGGAGCCGTACTGGCGTGTTAACATGTTTGACCTACTCCAATTTAGGTCTCAACATGTTGGAACCGTACTGGCGTGTTAACATGTTGAGCCTACTCTGCTTGTTCAAGTCGTATACCTTGCAAAACAAATTCATGTTAGGATTGGGTGCTAGCGTAGCTAACACCCCTCCGATGCTTAAGTTAGTGAGGATTTCCAATAAAATTGAGAATTGAAATACACGAATGAACTTGACATACATTAAATCATACCTGAGAAGTCTAGTTGTTAATAACTTGACTTACATAAAATAGAGCTTTAAATGAATGGCATTCCAACTCCTAGGGACCCTATCTCCATTTGGGGTTGACAGCCAATATGCCCCTTTGCCAGCTTCAGCATCAATAAGATATGGTCCCTCCCACTTGGGAGCTAATTTACCTGCATTCAATTCTCTTGTATTTTGAAATACTTTTCTAAAAACTAAATCACCAACCTGGAATCTTCTTATTCTGACATTCTTGTTGTAAGATCTAGCAATCCGTTGTTGATAAGCTGCCATCCTTATTTTGGCTAAATCCCTGATCTCATCAATTGTATCTAGATCTTGGGTTAGCAAGAGGCTATTTTCATCTTGAGTTAATAAACCATACCTTGCTGTTGGGATTGTCACCTCGACTGGAATTACAGCTTCTGCTCCAAACACCAAGGAATATGGAGTTCTACCTGTGGCTCCTTTTGTAGTAGTCCTGTCTGCCCAAAGTACAAGTGGTAATTCTTCAGCCCATTTTCCTTTCTTTTGATCTAGGCGCTTCTTCAAGTTGTTGACAATCAACTTGTTGCTTGATTCAGCTTGACCATTGGCTTGAGGGTGGACAGGCGTGGACATGATCAACTTGATGCCCCATCGAGCACAAAAGTCTCTAGTCTTCTTACTTATAAATTGGGATCCATTATCACATATGATCTCTGATGGTACACCAAACCTGCTAATTATATTTTTCTTTAAAAATGAAATTACCTCCTTGTCTCTTACTTGCACATAGGCCTCTGCCTCAATCCATTTTGAGAAATAATCAGTCAATGCCAACATGAACACTTTGCCTCCGGGAGCCTTAGGCAACTTGCCCACAATATCCATGCCCCATTGCATGAAAGGCCAAGATGAGACGATAGAGTGTAGAGGCTCTGCAGGTTGATGCAAGATGTTACTGTGTCTCTGGCAGGCATCACACTTTTACACATAATTCATGGCATCTTGACGCATAGTTGGCCAATAATAACCAGTCTTGAGGGCCTTTGATGCCAATGCTTTCCCACCAGAATGGTTTCCACATATTCCTTCATGGATTTCTTTTAGCACCAGTTCAACTTGCTCATTAACGATACATCTTAAATAGTGCCCTGCAAAAGATCTCTTAAATAGCACATTATCTATTAAAACGAAAGTTGAAGTACGAATCTTAAAAGATCTAGCATTCTTAATATCTGGCGGAATAGTCTCAAGTTGAAGGAACTCAATTATAGGTTGGGTCCAAGATGGCCTTGCATCTTGTGCCCCACTAGGTTGAATAACCACTTGAGTTTCCTCAACTTGGTCTATTGTCGGGTACTTAACATAAATAATGGGAATATTAGTATGCAACATTGATTTGCAAGTTGAACCCAAGTTGGCCAATGCGTCCACTTCTGTATTCTCTTCTCTAGGGACCTGTTCCAAAGAGAATGATAGGAATTTTGAAGCCAAAGCCTTAACATGTTGGAGATACAGAGTCATTTTGGAATGCTTTGCCATATAACTGCCATTAAAATGGTTAGCGAGCAATTGAGAGTCAACATATACATTTATATGCGTAATATTTAAACTTAAAGTTGTAGTTAAACCCATGATTAAAGCCTCATACTCAACTTCATTATTCGTCGCATTGAATTCACAAGATACAGCTTGAGGGGACTTCATAACTATTCCCAAGCCAATTCCTTTGGAATTTGAAGCTCCATCTGTAAACAGTGTCCAAAATCTAAAAATTGTTTTACCTTCAAGCTGTTGTACTTCCAGCTCCACCTCGGGCTGCAAGCTTGGACTGAAGTCTGCTACAAAATCGGCTAGAGCCTGAGATTTAATAGCTGTTCTTCGCTCGTATGAAATGTCATACGTGCTCAACTTGACCGACCACTTGGACAATCTGCCTGACATCTCTGGAGTTCTTAACACATTTCTCATAGGATAGTTAGTTCTAACAGTTATAGAATGTGTTTCAAAATAATGATGCAGTTTTGTAGCAGCAGTAGTTAAGGCTAAAATTAACTTTTCAAGATGAGAGTACCTTGTTTCAGCATCTAGTAATGACTTACTTATATAATAAACAAGATGTTGTTCGCCTTGAATTTCTTTCACCAACACTGCACTAACTGCATTCTCAGATACAGCTAAATATAAATAAAGGTGCTCACCGCGTTCTGGTTTAGCAAGTAGGGGTGACATCATCAAGTATTCTTTAAGTATTTTAAAGCTGCCTCATGTTGATCAGTCCATTGGAAGAGTTTATTCTTCCTTAACACTTCGTAGAATAACCTGCACTTATCAGATGATTTAGATATAAATCTATTTAGGGCAGCTACTCTACCTGTTAACCTTTGGACGTCTTTGATATTCTTGGGGGATTCCAAGTTGAGAATAGCTTTGATCTGTTCGGGACTGGCTTCAATTCCTCTCTTGGTCACCATATAGCCCAAGAACTTTCCTGCTTTAACACCAAAATTGCACTTCGCTGGATTAAGTTTCATGTTGAAAGCTTTCAAGATGTTGAACGCCTCAGCAAGATGCTCCACGTGATCTTCAATATGCTTGGATTTTACTACCATATCATCTATGTAGACTTCCATCGTCTTGCCAAGTTGATCTTTAAACATCTTGTTCACCAGTCTTTGATAAGTTGCCCCTGCATTTTTAAGACCAAATGGCATAGCAATATAACAATATATACCTTCCGGAGTCATGAATGTCGTATCCTCTTTATCTGAAGGCTCCATTTGAATTTGCTGAAAACCTGAGGACGCATCCATGAACGTCAAAATATCGTGGCCAGCTGTCTCATCAACTAGAGAATCAATATGAGGAAGAGGGAATGGATCTTTCGGGCAGGCCTTGTTCAAGTCTGTGAAGTCCACGCATACTCGCCACTTGCCGTTCCTCTTTTCTACCACCACAAAATTAGCTAACCACCTTGGGTATTGAACTTCCCTAATCATCTTGGACTTCAAAAGCCTCTCAACTTCATCCTTTATGATCCGGTTCCGCTCCTGGGCAAACTTTCTTCTTTTCTGGTGGACAGGACGGATGGTTGGATCAATGTTCAACTTGTGAGTAATGATGTCCTTGCTTATTCCTGTCATGTCCTCATGCTTCCACGCAAAACAACATTTCTGACTTTTCAAGAACTCAATCAGCTCCTCCTCAATTTCTAATGGAAGATCTGCACCAACTTGCACTTGGGCCCCAGGGTTTGACTCATCAATAGAGATACTTTTCGTCTCATGCTCCACTGCTTCAAGAACATCCTGGGCCTTTTTCTTTAATTGCTATGCTTGATGAGGGGCTGAACTTGCTTTCATATTAACCTTGTAGCATTCTTTAGAGGCCTGCTGATTTCCTTTCAACTTGGCCACACCCCAAGGTGTTGGAAATTTGACGCACTGGTGATAGGTTGACTGCACGGCCTTCATGTTGTGGATCCAAGGTCTTTCCAAAATGACATTGTACGAGGATGAGCATTCAATCACACAGAACCTTTCCATAGAATTCATACCCTCCAAATAGATAGGCAACTTGATTTCTCCGACTGTTTGCTTTACTTCACCACTGAACCCCACCAGTACGGATGAATTCTTCACAACTTCGGACAAAGGAATGCCCATCTCTTCTAGAGCATGAGTGAAGATTATGTTAACTGAGCTGCCGCCATCAATCAGAATTCTCTTGACCATACAATTAGCAATCTGCACCTGGACAACTAGACCATCATGATGGGGGTCCAATGTGTTGTCCTTATCCTCATCTTCGAAGGAGATAACTTGACCATCTGTGAAGTTGCGACACCTTGAGGGCAGTTCTGACTGATCCTCCTTAGAACTCTTAGCATGATGCTTGGCTGCAGAATAAGTTGTACCACAAATATGGGACCCACTTGTAATAACATTTACTACCTTGGTGGCTGGAGGAGGTGCAACTTTCTCGGGTCTGGACTGCTCACCAGAATCAGGCTCTTTGGACTCACTTCTGACCCTCTTCTTACCCAACAAATCCTTAAGAAGACCCTTGGATAACAGATGAGCAATCTCCTTCCTCAAGGCAAAACAATTCTCAGTGGTATGCCCAAAATCCTCATGAAATGCGCACCACTTGGACTTATCCTTCCAAGTTGTAGGCTTATCACTCTTCTTAGGCCATCTTGTTTTGTCTCCAAGATTTTCCATGGCGCAAAGGACTCCTGCAATGTCCACAGAAAAGCAGTAATCAGAAATTTTAGGATAATCATTATCATCCTCATCTTGATCATCATCTACAAAATGAACTTTAGAAGATTCAGATTTAACAGGGGGTTTGCCCCTGTTAGACTTATAATGATGGGAGTCTGATTTTCGGTCTGAAGGCTCAAATAGAGGAGTAGGGGTCCTCCCAGTTGACTTCCCTATTGCCAGACTGTCATCCTCCAATCTGATGAAGCGTAAGGCTCTGGTTCTGATTTCCTCAAGTTGTTTCGCATGAGTCATCACCAACTCATTATAAAATAGAGAGCTCTTCTTCAAGCCTATACGGAATGCTTCCGTAGCTGTGGACACATCCAAGTTGGGTATAGTCACTGCCTCCTTGTTAAACCTGTGCAAATATTCTTTAAGACTTTCGTTAGAATTGCACATGATTGCAGCAAAAGGTCACTAGTCAACTTGTCAAATGCCCTATTGCACGAAAATTGATTAGTAAACATGTTGACAAGTTGAGCATAAGAAGAAATAGAGTTTAGAGGAAGTCCTGTTAGCCATTTTAAGGCTGGTCCTGACAAAGTTGAGCCAAAACCCCTACAAAAACATGCTTCTTTAAAAACAGGGGGGATACTTATGATATCCATCGATTCCTGATACAACAACACATGCTCTGCTGGATCGGTGCTCCCATCATACTTCTTCATATGAGGGACTGAAAACTTCTTTGGGATCTCAACATTAGCTGTTGCTGGAACAAAACGAGAATCGTTATAGCAAGTTGGAGAAACTTGGTGATATGGCAAGTTGACTCCAGGTACGCTTCGAAGTAATTCTTTTATAGTCTGCATTTCCTTAACAAGTTGACTTTCTGCGAAAAGAGGATTATTATTAAACTGAGATGCAGAAGTATCAACAGCATTAAAGAAACTCCCTGTTTGCCCCGTCGAAGGTGTGGTATAGCAAGATGACAACACAGGTTGGCTAGCTGGAAGACTGAATCTTGGTTGCATGATTGGAATGGACGTCACGATTGTGCTCTCTGCTGGCAAGGTACTGGACATAGGGATATCTCCAAAATGGCTTGGTCATGTACCTGCACCAAACAAAGATCTAGGATGCAAAGGTGAAAATGGAGTAGATACTTGAGTTTCAGCTTGCTTCCCTTTACGCATGGCATCTATGGCATTGAATATCATGGTGTTCGTATGCTCCAGAGCATCCAACCGATCATTCACTTTCTTCAACATAGTGACCATGTTGGATATTATCTCCAAATTGACAGCTTTCGAATTCAAAGATGGATTGCCTTGGGTGCCGAAACTAGGAGGCGGCTGACTCCTCTCACCTTGACTGCCGGACGACGGATTGGTCATTTCTACGCAAATAATCAAAGCTTCCCACAGACGGCGCCAAATTGTTTTGGTAAAATTTCAACAAGTGTTTCCAATGACAAGAAAAATGACAAAAGAGATATGAATCAGGGTACAATGATTATTGGATTGAATAGAAATGAACACAAGATATTTGTTGACTAGGGAAAGCCCTTGAACAACTTGTTCGCCGGCATAAAACCCCGGGAGGTTTAGGAACCTGCCTTGACCAAAAGTTTACTAAGTATTTAGATGATTACAGAACTATGAGCGTATGCAAGGGAACTTATGCTAGAGTGATCATGTGTGAATTAACAGTGTTCTATCCCTTTTATACCTCTTTATAACGGCTAATTACAAAGATAAATCTAAGCTTACAATCTCGGAAACAAGTTGAGTTTGCTGAGATATTTTTGCCTCACTGTTGATGAAGGAGATAGTGGTCCGTTGCTGGATATTTTGATGAAGAAACGTCATTGAATTAGTCTTCTAATCCCTTGGCACGTTCCCTGAAAAATAGGGTTTAACGTAACAGCAATTCAACCTGTAAGATGATCAAGATGTAGTAGGACAACTCAAGTTGTTAGTATCAAGATGTTATGTGCAAGTAGAGAATAAGTTGACTGATAATGTAGGGCCCAACAATAATCATGTTATATCGCATATAATTGTTTTATAAAACAATACACATAAAATCATCAATCTATATCATATAGCATGTTAAAGCATATAATCCAATTATATTTAGTATGCCAATTTAACCTAATCATGATTAAACGCGGCTCTGATACCACTGTTGGGTTTTGGGGTTACAAGTGCAGCGGAAGATTTAACATAATCACAAAACCCTAGCCATAAATCCGTCTGATATGAAGAGATTAAAACTATGAATATAGAGTTACTAACCTTTGTTGCGAGTCTGTCTTTCGTACACGAATCGTAATTCATATTTGACTCGTCGACAAAACTTTGATCTTCTTCCTTGGTGATGAATCAACAACGTAGGTCTCCAAGCTTTAGGTGATAAAGCAATCACCCTCTATCGATAATCCACACGCGAACGAACCAAGATCGAATCTTGTTGGATTGCTAGATGATCCTCGATTGTTGAAACTCTTTTCAACAATCTATGGATAATATGGAATTGAATATAGGGTGTTTTGATCTTTGATTCGTAATCAAAATCAAGAAATTTGTGTTTCTCAAACCCTAAAATTCGTGTGTCTTGGCTGAGGAGAAGGGGCCTATTTATACTTTATAAATATCCCTAACCATTAGGGAGAAAAGCCCTAATCCAAAGCCAAAATGGAACAGTGTCAGGGGTAGGGCGCGATCGCCCCTACAAGGCGCGCGATCGCCCCTTTTGTCCAGAGAAAAGGCGCGATCGCCCCTTCCGTAGGCGCGCGATCGCCCCCTTTCCTTTTCCATTTTTAGACATTTTCAATCCGCTCTTTGTGTATGACCCTTTAGGAATTATATTTTATGTTGGTAGTGAGTTGAAACATCAACCTCACAAGACATAAGTGGTCTCTAGCAAGCCATTATGTCCACCCAATTAAATATAACATCAAAGCTTGATTCCATGATAGATCATTGTCACAATCCCTTTGTCATGATGTCATATTGAACATAAGTCATGGTCCACGTCAACTTATATTGTTCAATGCTTTCTCGATTCTGAATATGTTGATAGTCCAAGTGCATTTGATCTCTATCAAATCTCTTGAATGTGGCCACACATTTCATCAACACAATTCATCGAGGGGCCCAAGCAGGCATTTCTCTTTACGAGGGACAAATCCCATCTTGACTTATCATTCTTTCCTACAAGAATCCAGTCGTGCCAACATAGCCCTTATTGCTATCCTATTAAAGATAGTGTTAGACAACATCAAACACAACGTTCATCGTGTGGAAGATGATGATAATCTCAGGTACAAATGATTCTAATGACACGACTATCATGAGATTTAATCATGACATATATGACCATAGACCATGTCATAAATCTCATAGATGGGTCGGTCCAGTACCTTGTTCTCTAACAAGTACCTATAAGTGTAATGTGCATCCCCATGCATATAATCATCTCTATGATTATCCATTACTAACTTATACTAGTTATTCACAATAACTAGGGACACAAAATATTATAACAAACATGTAGAACATATAATACTCAAATAAATATTCTCTATTATAAATGGTAAAGACGATTACATAACGGTATTAGTTATGAGTCAAAATAACTATAAGCCTAGGGCATAACACCAACATGTAAGGCTATCTATACATATTAGTCTCTTTCTGTTCTTATCATCAAATCACACATGATACCACTTGAGCTCTCTCCCTAGTAAAGTACACAATTAATGAAGTATGCTTAAAGGATGAAGTCTTAGAGTTGATGTGATATATTCCAAAATGTTTAATGTTGATTTCTTGCATAATCTCTAAATATATTTGGGTGTTGATCTCTCTTTTAGATCTACATTTGAATGTCACTTGGTTGATCTGATAAGGGCACATGGCCATAAAAATGGTCCCTTAGAGATTTAAGCCATCACATTAATCTAAAACCTCTTTTACAGTTTTGTTTTGTAAATATACATAAATATGTCCCTGAACTTAGACTTTGTATGCAAATATACCCATAACATCGATTATTGACATACTTGCCCCGAAACTCACTAAAAATGAGAGTATATTTTCTCTCCATTAAAATTTCATCCAAAACTTAATGATTTTAGAATCTAAATTGAATTAAACGACGTAAAAAGGGGATTAAACTGTAAATCAAGGTGTTGAACTTGTTCAAATTAGGTCCTTCACTTACTGATATTTTTCATGTAAGTCACTAGCCTTTTTTCACTTTAGCAAAGAATATTTTTATCATTTAAAATATTTTTAATTATTTAACATATCTCTAATAACATTTAAAAAAATTAAGCACAGATTGTTTTAAAATAATTATTTTATTTTTTAATAAAATTAAAATTAAAAAAATAATGTTTATCTCTTAATAAATATTTTATGAAAAGCTTTCTTTCTTCTAAGTAATTCTACTTAATATATTTTTTTTATTAAATATTTTTTTTAAGAAAATCAAAAAATAATATTTTAAAAGATTATTTTTATTTACTTAACATAGTTAATGGAGCCATGAAAACATCTCCCTTTATTTTTCACCAGATCTACTTCAATTTCTTTTGTGTTTGATATTGTCGGGGATAGGGACGAGTCGTATGTAGTGATGGGTTTAGAGGAGGATAGTGGTGGGGTAATGTTATCGAGAATGAGTGGAGGGGTGGATTGAGTGTGTGTATGTGTGTGCGCACGTGCGTGTGGCGATGGGAGGGGAGAGGAAGAGAAGATAATATGTGATAGTATTGATTATATAAAATAATCAAGAAATAATCTTCCTTTTTAAAAAAGAAAGTTAGATTATTTAATAAAAGAAATTATATTAAGTAGATTAGTTAGAGCAAAATAAAGGTTTTCATGAAATAATTATCAAGGGATAAACATTAATTTTTTTAATAAAAAATTATTTGCTAATTAAAAAAAATTAAAATAACTATTCTAAAAAATATCTCCTAAAAAAATTCTCAAATATTATCAGAGTTATGTTAAATAATGAAAATGTTTTAAATAATAAAAATATTTTTTGTCAAAGTGAAAAAAAGCTAGTGACTAAATATCAATAAGTGAGGGACCTATTTGAACAAGTTCAACCCCTTAATTCTCAGTTTACCCCTTTCAACGTCGTTTTAATTCAATTTAGATCCAAAAAGCATTAAATTTTGGATAAAATTTTAACGGAGGGCAAATATACTCTCATTTTTAATGAGTTTAGGGGCAAGGATACCAATATCGACATTAGAGGCGTATCTGCATCCAAAGCCTAATTTCAGGGGCATATTTATGTATTTTTCCTGTTTTGTTTTAGCATAACTTTGATTTGTTTCTGAAAATTTCCAAATCTTGTTTGAACCTCTACATATTCGGATTAAGAAACTGTTAAAAACGATTAAACTGCACAAGAGTCCGTGCGACTTCTTTTGATAGTCGTACAGCCTCTTTTGCACTTGTGGCAGTTTCTGTAATTTCTTAATGTTCAATCCAGTTTTCTAGCCTTTATTTAAATGTCTTAGTATAAATATCTTGTATTTGCTTGTCAATCTTTCTTTCTTGTTTTACTATGATACAAAATGGTTTATCTCTTAAGGAGGGCACATCACCATTGATTTAATTCCAAGATGTGCCTTAGAGATTGAGGCCATGATATTGATTACGTTTTATAGTTTTATGTTTGAGACATAATCTGTCTGATTTCTGTAGAATACAGTTTCTGTTTGGATTTCTGCAAAGTCAAACCAGAAAGCTGTCAAAAAGCAGTAAATAACATAAGAGCCTGTACGACCTCTTTAGTGGCTGTCCGGCCTCTTCTGTCTCTTCTCCAGAGTCTTTCAGTTTTTCCTTCATTTTCAACCCATTCCCCTTTTATTTGCATCCTCCAGTTCTAAACTGGTCTCTTGAAAGTGCACATTTCAAAACCTTATTTATTTTGACTTTATACTTCTCCTGTGCTTAAAATGAGTTTTATTGTTAATTTCTCCCGTGATTTAATTCCCTTTATGAACCCCTACGGAAACTTAAAAGTATAGGAAAGGGAGCCTCCATACGGCTACCTTTTCTAATACGGCGATCTAATCCCCCCACTAGCCCAAAAGCGAAAGGGGGGGGGAGATGCGGAATGTAGCATACTTTTCAACTTTCCAAATAGCTAGCTTTTCCTTATCCCGTGCTTTAAGCCTCTTTAAGAACCCCTATTACCAATAGGCCTAAAATTGATTCTTTCTGGGTCAATACCTGAGCGGTTAATGGGGACGGACTGTAAATTCGTTGGCAATATGTCTACGATGGTTCAAATCCAGCTCGGACCAACGCGCGTGTATGCTCGTATACGTGCGTGTGTGCGTGTGTGCATGTGTGTACACACACGTATGTGCGCGTGTGAAAGTTAATTGTATGACCAATCTCTGGGCAACAAAACCTACCTTGAAAACACACACACACATACACACAATTTTTCAAAGGTAGGAAGACTCGTTAAGGCAAGGCACCTTAGGTGAGCACTAATATTCTCTTCCCAAGGTATAAATTGACCTTTGAACTCTGAATTTTGTTAAAATATCCTTTTTCAATGTTTTTCCTTACAAAAAGGGAGTGACGACTCTTTATACTATTTTATCTGTCCCAATATTGGATGATGTGAAACTTCCCATCGTTTGAGCATGCGGATTGGGGTAGTTTCATCTAGGTAAAGCGTCAGCAATAACAGGAGCCAGACGGTGCAAGCGCTCCCAAAACCATAAAGTTAGCAAATAAAGGCTCCCGCCAAACATATATTCCTTTCCGAAGTAAAGATTCTCATTGCCTTTCAAGGTCTCCCCTAGGTTCGAAGGAACGATATCATGTGTCGTCACTGGGCCTACATCACCATCTCCAAGCAATGCTCATGAGATATCCCAGACCAATCCTAAAAAAAGAAATTAGTAAAAGCACAGAGAGCAAAACATCCAGCTTAGCCTCAGAGTCACCACCAAATCGACTGAAAAATGGTGGGATAGTACTAATGTCAATACAGACTCCATCCACCATGAGCTCCCCTTTATCCTTGGTAATCCTAAGAAGCTTAGACAAATGAGCAGTAGGGGATTTAACCCTCTGAACCAAAGCAATCGAACCCGAAGAAACTTTGCCCATCAAAACATGTAAGTCTTCAAAAGTGGGAGTTACTTCATTGAAGGAGAAGTTGAACACGTGAGCATTATCGTCCCAAAAGTGAATTGATGCTCACAACATAGGCCAATCCACCTTGATTTGACTTAACACATAGATGTAATCAAAGTCGTACTTGGCTATAAACATAGCTTTCAAGTGCATGGACATGCTTGACATCCAATCCTTGAAAGTATATTCAAACAAAACAACCTCGCTAGGTTAAAGAAAAGGGTACACAGGGGTAGCACAATGATCAACATGGCTGATTAAAGCTTGAGAATAAGAAAATAATGGAGTTTGTGGGAAGAAAATATCCCAAAAATATGAAATTTGCAGCTAAATCCCATATGAAAGGGTTTAAAAAGGAGTTTACATCGATCAAGAAGGGATTCCGCAAAAAAAATAGGTCAAATCCCCTGACCAGACGGCCTGGGCCGGACGGCTATATCCTACAGCCGGGCAGCTACTCCCCGTCTTCTTCAACAATCCGGCCAACTTACTCATATTTCAAATTTGGGGCACCAAATTAACCCTTAGCGATGCCCCGTGGCACTAAAGAAAATTCAAAGTCTGGGGCACCAAACTTTGAACAACTTGAAGCTGAAGTCAATGAGATTGTAGTATTGTTTGCTGATTATCATGTTTGTCGGGATCGCGCCCAAGTTAAAATTTTCATACTAAACAGGAAGTAATAAAGCAGAAGGTTCTCAACCCATAAAACGGGATGAAAAATTAAAACATTATAGTAAAGATTAAGTAAGGACTACAAAAAATTGGTCTCAAGCACATATGGCCCCATTATTAAAGATGTTTGTGCCCCGTGGCACGAAAATAAGGATGTTTTGTTGGGTTTTGGGGTTACAAACACAGCGGAAATCTTTATAAAACAACACAAAACCCTAAGCGTTGAATCCGTCTAGCATGAAGAGATGAAGAACATAAAATAGATTTACATACCTTGAATACGATTAAGTTTGTTCAAAACGGATCTCAAAATTCAACCTTTGAATTTGATGATGAAACTTGGATCTTCTTCTTCCTTGTTCTACCTTGGTGATGAATCAACAATAGAGATCTTCAAGCCTTAGGAGATAAAGTAACCTCCCTCTAATGGTGATCCACACACGAACGAACCAAGAACATTTCTTGTTGGATTGCTAGATGATCTTCCCGATTATTGAATCAATATTCAATAATCAAAACCAAAACGATGGAATTAATTTGGGATTTATTTGATATTGATTCTCAATCAAATATCAAATCTCTAGAGTTTCATAAACCTAGAACAATGTTATGGAGAGCGTTTATGGCTGTAAAAAGATTATATTTATATCTCATATAAATCCCCTAACAATTAGGGTAAAATCTTTGACCAAACCAAAACCTTCCCAACCAAGGATTCTACGTACGGACAGAAATTCGCTGAGGGCACGACTCGTGCTCCTGGGCACGACTCGTGCCACGAGTCGTTCCAGGCAATCACGAGTGGTCCAAGCCAAATTTTAGTCGTACCACGACTCATGACAAAAATTGCACTCGTGCTGATCAAGGGAACAACTTGTGCCTAAGGGCACGAGTCGTGCCTAGTCCTACAAAGTCAAAGGTCAACGAGTTGTTCCTTGGTTGCCAAAATGTAGTCATACTACTCCTGTCACTAGTCATGACCCTTGGCACGAGTCGTGACCCAGGGCACGAGTCGTGCTCCTGGTCACGAGTCGTGCCAGAACCCAAAATCCATAATTTTCAGCCAATGATCAAATTCGTTCTTTGTGTGTGACCCAGTAGGAATTATATTATGTTGGTAGTGAGTCGAAACATCGACCTCACAAGACATAAGTGGTTTCTAGCAAACCATTATATCCACCCAATTAATATAACATCAAAGCTTGATTCCTCGATAGATCAAATGTCACAATCCCTTTGTCAATGATGTCCAATTGAACATGAGTCATGGTCCATGTCAACTCACATGTTCAATGATTTCTCAATTTCGAATATGTTGATAATCCAAATGCATTTGATCTCTATCAAATCATTTGAGTGTGGCCACACATTTCATCAACACTATTTATCGAGGGGCCCAAGCAAACATCTCTCTCAACGAGAGGGACAAATCCCATCTTGACTTACCATTCTTCCCTACAAGAATCCAATCATGTCAACATAGCCCTTATTGCTATCCGATTAAAGATAGTGTTAGACTATATTAAACACGATGTTCATCATGTGAAAGACGATGATAATCTCAGGTTCAAAGGATTCAATGACATGACTATCATGAGATTTAATCATGACACATATGACTATTGACCATGTCATAAATCTCATCGGTAGGTCATGACCAATACTTGTTCTCTAGCAAGTATCCATAAGTGTAATGTACATCACATGCATATAATCATCTCCATGATTATCCATTACCAACTTATACTAGTTATTCACAATAACTAGGGACGCAGTTCAATGTAATAAACATGTAAGCGGATCCCCAATGTTATCATCGGTTGATACTCTGCATATCTTAACGTCTCCTTGTTCTATGAACTCTCGAATGAGGTGGAAGCGTCTAAGTATATGTTTGGATCGCTGATGTGACCTTGGTTCCTTTGCTTGCGCGATTGCACCATTATTGTCACAATAATGTTCCACCAGATTAGTAATACTTGGAACAACTTCCAAGTCACTAATGAACTTTTTGATCCAAACTGCCTCCTTGGCTGCATCAGATGCTGCTATATATTCGGCCTCGATTGTAGAATCGGCTATGGTACTCTGCTTGGAACTCTTCCAACAAATTGCACCTCCGTTAAGCATAAACACAAATTACGACTGCGATCGGAAATCATCTTTATCGGTTTGGAAGCTTGCATCTGTGTAACCTCTTACAACAAGATCATCTTCCATCCCTCCAAAGACTAAGAACACATCCTTAGTCCTTCTTAAGTAATTAAGGATCGTCTTAACTTCCATCCAATGGTTCTCACCAGGATCAGATTGGTATCGACTCGTCATGCTTTAAGCATACGAGACGTCGGGTCTAGTACAAATCTTGGCGTACATGATAGATCTAATAGCCGAAACGTATGGAACCTCACTCATCCTCTTTTGCTCATCAGTTGTCTTAGGACACTGATTCTTGCTAAGAGTAACACCATGACCCATTGGCAAGTTGCCTCTCTTAGAATTTTCCATTTTGAATCTTCTAAGAACTTTGTCAATGTAGGTACTTTGAATCAAACCAATTATCCTTTTAGATCTATCTCTATAGATCTTGATGCCAAGGATGTAAGCGGCTTCACCCATATCTTTCATTGAGAAACATTTCCCTAACCAAGACTTGACAGTCTGAAGTGCAGGAATGTCGTTTCCAATGAGTAAGATATCATCGACATACAATAAGAGAAATAGTGCTACGCTCCCAGTGAATTTCATGTATACACAAGGTTCATCTTCGTTCTTGACAAAACCAAACTCTTTGATCTTTTCGTCAAAATGAAGATTCCAACTCCTAGAAGCTTGCTTCAACCCATATATGGATCTTTGTAACTTGCACACCTTGTTAGAATTTCTTGGATCGACAAAACCTTCGGGTTGTGTCATATACACATCCTCGAGTAACTTCCCACTAAGGAAAGCCGTTTTGACATCCATTTTCCATAACTCATAGTCATAATACGCAGCTATGGCAATTAAAATTCTAATAGACTTAAGCATTGCAACAGGCGAAAAGGTTTCATCATAGTCAACACCATAAATCTTCCTATATCCCTTTGCAACAAGCCTAGCCTTGTAGGTATGCACCTTCCCATCCATGTCAGTCTTCTTCTTGAAGACCCACTTGCACCCTATGGTTTTTACACCTTCGGGTGGCTCAATCAAGTTCCAAACTTGATTATCCATCATGGATTGCAATTTGGATTTCATGGCCTCCAACCATTTATCCGAATCAGGAGTGGACATCGCATCTTGATAGGAAGTAGGTTCGTCATTCTCAATGACTTCCACTTCATTACTTTCCGACACGAGAAATACATATCTCTCGGGTGCGGATCGTAACCTATCCGATCTACGATGGACTTATGGATCTTGAACCGGTTCCACAACTCCTTGTGGATTTGGTTCAGTCTCTACTATCGGTTCCATGTTATTTTCGGGTTCTTGAATTTCTTCAAGATCAACTTTACTCCCACTAGTTCCTTTATTGAGAAACTGTTTCTCAAGAAAAGTACCATATTGAGCAACAAGCATTTTGTTCTCATTGTGGTTGTAAAAGTAATACCCTTTGGTTTCCTTAGGGTAACCAACAAAAATAACCTTGTCAGATTTAGGTGCTAACTTATCAAAGACAAGTCACTTCACATAAGCTTCACAACCTCAAATCTTCATGAAAGACAAACTAGGTTTTCTTCCATGCCACATCTCATGTGGGGTCTTAGGAGCCAATTTAGTAGGGACTCTGCCACATCACCCGCCTGAACCAAAGAAACCCTCAGTCCCAGATTCTGCCACATCACCCGCTCATAAGCCGCGGCTCCAACCTGGAAAAGGTAGAAAATCATATCAAAGAACATAAACGATACAAGTGGTAAAAGGTACAGTAAAAGATAGTATATATAAAGCTAGATGAAGACAGATAAAGAACGCTAACAGAATACTATCCGTTCGTGGCTGAAACTACTCATTGACGTAGGTAATCTCGTCAGCAGGGAGTACCTGAGGGATGAAAGGGGGAACGTGCTGAGGACCCGCTTGAGGCAGCTTTGGAGGACCAATCAGGATGTGACTAAGGAAGAAGTCATACTCCAAGTCAGTTAGGTCCGCAAAATTAGCACTCGAAACATCATCCCACAGAGGATCATCAGTATCCCAAATGCCCGGTGACAACATGTTTTATGGGGGACACACTGGGGTAACATAATCATGATCTGGCCCGTGCTGGAGAGTAACCCGCTCTCGGAGATACATAGAGTCTAAATGGAGGCCCCTCATCATCCTCCTCAAAGTAGTATAGTCCAAGTCTGACTCAATAAAGTGGTGCACAGTACCCCAGGGATAAGGCTCCATGTCCAGATGGACTACTTCAGACGCAGCTCGTCTCTTCATCTCAATCATCGAATATGTTTTAGACCCACGGCTATGTCTTCATTTATGTTGCTTGTTGGTCCACCTAGCCATCCGAGGAAACTGGTCCTCACTTAAGTGTGAGTCAAATATGTCCCATCCCAACACCTCATAAGCCCATGCCTGCTCAGAAAAGAAAGCAAGTCTATCAGCAAAGTGAGTATCGAAAAAAGCATAAAGTAAAGTAAAGACAACAGTTGAAGCAAATAAAGCAAAGTGGGAAACATACCAGCCACTCGAAGGCAAAGCACTCCATGGAGTGACCCAAACCCCTGCTTAGCTCATCCATAACCTTGTACATCTCAGCTATGCCCGCAGAACCCCAGTATATCCTGTTCCCAGGAGCTAAATCTGTCAAGGAACCAAGCAAGCTGAACAGAGGCTTCATTGAAGGGTTGGGAAAGAGAGTCTCATACAAGCCAAACCAAATAAAGGTGCGAGTCATCAACTCCGCAGTAACCCATGACTCGGGCCTATCAAGATCATTAATGAAGCTTTCCAAAATACGACTCAAATTATTCACTTGGATCCCAGAGCCATCCCTCACATGGACTATAAAAAAGCCCAATAAAACCTCTAACAGATCATTATCCCCAACAATGTCATCCCTCCACATCAGGCAAACCCCGCCGAATAGAATACCAATGATAGCCTGGAAGTCTGCTTGGGTCATAGTCAACTCCCCAAATCCAAAATGGAAGGTGTGAGTGGTATGCCATCATATCTCACTCAGAGTCAGCATCAACTTGATATCCTTCTTATCATCCTTGAAGCTCTCATAGAAAGTACCAAGACACGCAAATAAGTGCCCCAATTTAATCTGGTTCACTAAGTCCCGCACCTCCTGCGGCAGCCTATTCCATACCGCGCCCACTGCGTCGTAAGAATCCTGATACTTCATTTGCCTGCCTTTAAAAAAAAAGGTAAACACAACAAAGGTGAGTGACCATTCTAGCAGTTATTTACCTTTAAAATACTGTTAAAATGCATGCTAAATAAATAGGCCCAAAATAAAGCACCCCAACATTATGTCTCAAATTTTTTTTTAGTACAATTCCCAAAAATAATATTCATGCTAGGGAAGATAAATACAAAAAGATTTTCACAAAAAACATCTTTTTTCAACCTAAAAATCCAATTATCCGGTCCAAGATGGACGAAACCGAGATCAAAATCAAAGTTCAAATTTTTTGTTAATGCATGTCGAATCTAACCACATGAATCAATTACCCAAGAACATTAAAGCTTAAATCAAGCACCTAAAGAGACATGCAAGCATAATTCAAACAATGGGAACAAAATTCCCTAAATTTTCAAAGTTAAACCCTAAATATGGGGTAAAAGAAGGATTTTCAGCAAGTAAAGAAGAAGATCAGAGGCATTTACCATCTTCTAACCTCCGAATTCGAAGTGTGGATCACTGACGAAGGATACAACCTTTGATGGAGATGCTCTATCATATCATAGTCAAATCGGTTCCGCCTTGTGAGGTGAGCAACTGGGATTACTCCTTCCATAGCCGACATAGGTTGAATTTTGGCAAAGATTGGTGAAGAAATGGGGATTTACGGAATTCCTTCAAGAACAACTATAATGGTCGAAATGGAGGAGCTCGGCGTTGTTAGGGTGAAATTTTCCGAAAAGTTTGGCCCAGCTAATCCAGTCGGCCAACCGGCTACCCTTGGCATTTTGGGCCTCTTTCGGCCCATTGCCTTTTTTGATGGTTCCTGGCCTAAATTGGCCCATTTGAAGCCTGGACTTCAAATTTTGGTACTGAATTACTGCTCTAGCATGAGAAAGCCTTAGAATCTCATAGAGCTCATATCTCTATTTAAATCCTCGGCATGAGGAAGCCTCAGAATATCATAGAGCTCATAGCTCTATTTAAATCCCTGACATGAGAAAGACTCTGAATCTCAAGGGCTCGCAACTCTATCTAAAGTTAAACCCTCGACTTGAGATAGCCTCAAAATCTTGTTCTTTTACCTCTATCCCCAGCATAGTCTGGCTTGAGAAAGCCTCAATATCTTGTTTTTGTCGGAGCCCATTGCTCCACTCAGCTAAATACCTAGTAGAGTTCGGATTAACCCGTTACTCTGTCCCAGTTTGATCCCTATTAAGATTCGGCTTGAGATAGCCTCATCATCTCTCATTTGTCTAGAGCTCGTCGCTCTGCCTTAATCCCTAGAATAATCTTTTGGCTTGAAAGAGCCTCAACATCTCGTCTTAAAGCCCGGACCTATCCCCTAATAGGTCCCCTTTATTGGCAGCTTGTGCGCCCCCGAGAGCGTTCAGTGAGTAATGTTGAGGCCCTCACCATCTCCCCTTTGCTGATAGCTTGTGCGCTCTTGAGAGCATTCAGTGAGTAATGTCGAGGACCTCATCGCCTCATTTTGTTGGCAACTCGTGTACTCCCGAGAGCGTTCAGTGAGTAATGACAAGGCCCTCACCGCCTCCCTCCTTAGATTTCTCGTGCGTCCGCGTGCGTTAAGTGGGCAAACATTCTCCCCAGGATCACCTTCTGTCCCTAAGGTGGGTGTCTCAATTTTTATCAATGGCGCCCACTCCCTTTGCAAGAAGACGTCGTCGAGGGGCTCTATTGACACCAACCTTATCCTGCAGCCACTTGTACTAAGTGCACCGCCACACTTAGTGAAAATACCTTCTCTACACCCTTTTTAGTACACCCACCAACATGTGAGATGTACATGAGGGAAAATGTGGAAAAACCAGAAGTGCACAAGGCAACCGCCCGGCTACCAATAACCGTCGCCCGGCTGGCTGGTTAGTGGCGGTGCAGATTGATGACTTTCCCAAGTTTGTTGTTTGTTAATCCAACAAACCCTAAAGTTGGTCCCCAGTTTTCCTTAGAACATGGCCTCAACTTCCCTTTAAGTTATCTAACCCCTTAGCTCCCTTCACCATCAAATGGAGACACAATACACACAACAGAAGGACATACCAACACATTACCCACTTAAGTCACTCACTCTTACTACACTTTCCATATTTTTCGTACATAAAAGGTGCAAAAATCCCTTACATCCCTTAAAGACACTCTGCCCAAATAAAAGCTAAAGTTCTAAAGTAAAGTCCCTTAAAGCTTCCCACCTAAAATAAAGTCCATTCCTAAGTTACATCTCAAAAGACCACCCTATTCGAGACCCCCCCCCTTTACCATTGAAGAACACGAAGGAAATCGATGTCTAACGAGGTCCCGTAGATGTTCTTTAATATCCGATCGGCATTTAAAGTCAGGTATAACAAAATTCGCAATAGTAGTTGAATTTTCCATTAAATAAATAATGGAATTAAGTATTTTTAATACATGCCCATAAAATAGAAAAACGGGACCGAGCGAGTTGGGTTCCTAACACCTTTCCACCTCGTAATGAGACCTCTGAACCTAAAGTGTCTTAAAGTAAAAGGTTTTTCTATAATTTTTCTAAAAAATAATGGTGGCGACTCTCTTAAAATCGAGAGCAGCGACCGCTATGATACGCATATTCACAATAGGGATACCCACAACAAAGTTATCATATCGGTCATCCATGAGACTAGTTATTGAATGCATCTCACATGGGAGATTACAGGGCACCAACCGCATAAGAGAACCTCCGTCATGCTGAGGAAATACTCTCCCCCCCCCCAAATAGAAGGTATCACCATCCACAAAAACAAGAATGATCCTCTTGTTAGTCGCCGCCCACATGCCAGTCACGTGCTCCTCAATTGGCCTCCACGATTAGAGACCTTGGTGGTTGAATTCTAAATTATCTAACATCGCCCTAGCCTGCTCGACGGTAATCTTCCATTCCTCCTCCTCACCGACGGTCATGTTAGAACGAGACCATCTACGGATGTCCGGATATCAAACTTCACGCTGATTGAGCTCAAAATTATAGAGCCCAAATGCAACATACCCCCACATATGCAAAGAGTAACAAATGAAAGAGATTCAGTTCAAAATAAACAACAATATGCACAAGTGAAAATGGAGCGATGATGAAAAGAAGAAATTAAATCCCATGCCAAACTGTAACCTGACATATTCTCCTTGGTATTGTGGCAGACTTCCTCCATAGCCTCATAACAATAAGCCAGATCGGCGAAACCCCAATCATACTCCGCCACCTTGTCGATATCTCTCAACAAGTCGAGTAGAGAAAAGCGGGTCATAGAAAAGTGGTTAGCAAAGATGGTCTCTGATAGACCATACCGTATAAAACACTGTATGACCTTGTTGAAGTTCATGAAATTGTTCTCATCCAAGTTTTGGATGTACTCCTCTATCTTGGTTCGAAGAGGCTTAAGCTCTACACTGTTACCCTTGACTTTAGAGGTAAAACCAACTAGTCGATTCATGTCCGCATCAGAGGGCTTGTATCCTGGATTCACAGGCAAAGCCGTGCCTGCACACTCTAACTCAGTGATGGCTTAGTAGGGGTTATTGTGGCTTCCCCGAATGCCAAGTGGACAGTGTGGGTAGTATCCCACCACTTTTCTTCGATAGCCTATAAAACTTGAGAAGACCGCCTCATTCCTCGCATGTTGTTGAAGAAATCATAGAGCCCCGTCGCCCTCATTCGGTCCACGACCACATTCAACTTCTTAAGGTTGCCCCAAATACTGGCCGCCTCCTTAAAACTCCCACAACATTTTTGGATCACCTTGTATTGCTGCAAAACAAATGAGACAAAATAAGAAAATCAAACTTCAAGCCAAAAGAGGTAAAATGCATCACTTAAGGCATACATTACCAAATAATGTTAAGAGGCATTCAAAACATGCTAGAACATAGAATTACATCTCGTATACTCATAACAGTGCATTAGAGAGCATTCGCGAGAGAAAATTCAAGAAAGTAGTGAAAATCCTTCATTGAGGCATTTCATCAAACAACTAGCATGCATATTAGGAGCTCATGCACAAACATCCATTTGGAAACCCAAATCAAACCCACCTAAAATCCTAAACAACTAGGAAACTCATATATGCATAAAGCATCATTCTAAACCCAAAAAAAAAAATCAGAAAATCTAGCATATATTGCATAAACCCTAGCATTAAGAAAAAGAGGGAAAATCCAATTTTGATGAAATTGATGGAATAAAGCATTGAAATCGATGGATTTCAAACATGAAATTGAGTTCAAGAAGAGTTCTTACCAATCTATGACGAATAGAATGAAAGATATGAGTCTCTCTTAAGACAATGAGGTCGTCAGAGTCGTATGTCTTCCTCTTGAGTAAATAATTCATTTGCTGGGATCGCCTTTGATTTGACATGAATTCGATGAAGTTCGATACCTAGAAAGGGTTTGAAATGATTTGGATGAAGAAAACTACAAGAAATTGAAGAAATTTTGGGCAAGAAATTGCCTAGGGTTCAGACTTGAGAGATAAAAGTTTGAATGAAATGAAAAAATGAAGAAAGGCGCCTGATTTAAAGCTACAACAGGAGTTTTCTCGTGTGAGATAATGTGTCTCATACGAGACAACCCCCCAGATCAGTTACATTTTGGCCATTGACCAAAAAGTCAAAATAATCCCAAAATTAAGAATAATTACATCTATGCCATAGTAAATCGAACCTGGTTCTAAATAAGCTTTGGGTCCATCACACAGATCGTGAAACATCACAAATCCATGGCATAGATACACAATTTGATCGAAGATAACAAGTTGTTTTAGGGATTTGATTCAGATATCAATTTCTTTCAAAGTCCGACTCAAAGCCAAAATAGGTGAATCGTCATCAACATGATTTGGAGCCAGAACAGGTGAATCATCAAACAATTTGATCAAAGATAGCAGATTGTCATTAAGAATTTGATTTAGAGATCAATTTTCTTTATTATGGTTTGAAGCCCAAATAGGTGGATCGTCATCAAAGTGATTCAGAACCCAAATATGCGAATCATCATCCAGTTCGATCGATGACAACAAATTGGTAACTGAAGGGTTTGATTTGAAGCTCAAGTAGGCGAATCGTCATTAAATCAATATCACTTCGGTTCGAAGCTCAAGCAGGCGAATCGTTTCAGTTTAGAGCCCACACATGTGAATCTTTGTTGTCTAATACTTTTATAACTTCGGAGCCCAAACAGGCGAGTCATCAGATATGTATCTTTAGAATTAGGTTATGATTTGACTCCTATTATGAGTTTACCTTTACTTGCAAAATAATTGATTTTCAAAATACCTGAAATAGTATTTTTAGAGTTTTTTTGGAGTCAAACTACGTTTTGGTCTGATTCCCCGATAGAGATACGCAGGCAACCGTGCGGCACGATCATCCCAATGTTCTGAATGCCTTTACTATCGATGACATTACTTCTTTAATAAATCTTGTCACCGAGGGGCTTTGTAGATACCCCATTCTAAACATATTATCATATGATTACACTACTAGTCTCGACTTTTGATTTTAGGAATGAGACTTGCGATTTCATCATGTTTCGTTAAGTTTCTAACTAACTTTGTTAGTTTGGACTTAACTGACTAACGAAATACCAAGGAGGGACAAAATAGTCAAACTTAACTAGATGTCTCGTACGAGACAACGTGTCTCGCACGAAACATCCCTCCAAAAAAGTTGATTTCCTTTCCTTTTCGAATTTGATCTCTTTTTTGCCATCAACTCAATTCGGGATTTACATAATTTGTGAATATTCTAGAACATTTAAAATCTATACCTCTCACACTAAAGTGGTTGATTCCTTCCATACTTGTGTTTCCTAACCTTGGTAGACAATTCATACCTATAATATGATGGCTCCCCTTGTGTTTAAAGAGACGAAGGTTTTTTTAGTTTCTTTCCCGGAAAGAACACACAAAACAACCTTAAATCTCTCCTAATTCAGATCTAACATCAAGATTGGATATTGAAATTCAAGCCTTGTCTAGGCTATCCATTGAAGTTCTCGAATTACAAGGTAAACTTTCTCTGATTTTTCGTTCTTTTCTTATCTATTATATTTGTTCTTTAGAGTATTGTAATTCCATTAAATCTAGGATCGGCCTAGAGCCTATCCAAATCATCGAGATGGTCTTGAAGCATAACGATTCAACATCCCAACTAATTAACATAAATTAATTGGTTGATTGCATGTTTTAACGTTTTTTGCTTAAATTGATTATTTGAATAAGTAAGTGAATCCCTAAAAGCAAGACTAATTATAAGATTGGGTAGGAATAGTGATTCATGACTTTCTAATCCTTAACTTAACCCCGAACCCACGAAATCTGAATAAATTGATTTATCTATACTTCCTTGAAATAATATAGGTGGCCTCGAATTAAAAAGATAAAACCAAAACGAATATTTTTTCTCACATTCTCACACAAGGTTAGAATTGGATGGTCTACCAGCTTAGTAGTATCAACAGCTCAGATTGTAACGAAAACCCAAATGGATTTGAGTTTAATAAATAAGAAGATCAATCTCAAAAATTGATTTTTGTGATACATATGTGAGAGTTAAAGCTTTGAATTTGAAAATTGTCTTGTGAGGTTGTTTGTTGTTTTAATGGATGGTTTAGGAAAGTTGCCATATAAGGTTTGGAATCTGATTAACATAAAATGCTTGTGACCACTTTGCATGTCCAACATTTAAAATACGATTAACCCAAAATTTTAGCTAATACTTGAAATCTAGTTAATTCAAAAATCTAGTTAACCTAATTTTAAAAAAAAATACAAGAAAGAAAAAGGAGATACGTGATTATATCCCCCACAAACCCTATAATTGGGGATTTTTTTCTGAAATAATTTATTTTTTAAATAATAAATCCCAAAATAACTCACCTTTGAAACTATTTTCCAAAATGATCATTTTTATGGAATTCGCTACTTGATGTAGCGAGTTTAAAAATATGACCGTTGAAACTCGCTACACCAGTTAGCGATTTTAATAATTACATGGATTGGGGAATTGATGTGATTAAAACTAGCTATCATTAACGAACTCACTACACCATGTAGTGAATTCACTCGTACAAGAAACTCGCTACATGATGTAGTGAGTTTTAAAAAATCAGATTACCCCTCTGTCGGGTTACAGACTGAAACAGAACTCAAAATAACCTAAGTGTCGAGTAGAAGGGAGAAGAAGGAGAAGTATTGTCATTGCCATCTCCATTAAATCCAAGCTTTTCATCCTTGAATTTCGTCATTTTAAGTGTAACATCCAAGCTTTTCCTTCTTAATTGTGTGATGATTTTGCTTTGATTTGGGTAATTGTTTTCTTGAAAATTAGGTTTATTCAAAAAATAGGGTAGTTGTACCTGTTGAAATTTTGGGGTTTTGAACTCAATTTCTGGACTATCTAAATCACTTGGATAATTGTGTTTTCAATGGGTAAGAATATATTGAAATCATTAGGATTTGTTTCCTTGAATATTAGTGTTGTTATTGAAATAGACTAAAATTGACATTTTAAACTCAATTGTTGGTAAAGTGATATAATTTGGTTGATTGTGTTATGATATATGTGTGAAAATATATTGACATTGTTGTGCTTTTTTTGCTTGAAAAAATTAAGAGTTTTAAGATTAATATGTTAGTATATTTGTTATTTCATTTAGTAGTATTTGTTATTGATGTTTCAAAGTCTCTGTATTCATATATGTATTTATTTGATTTTGAAGTGGGGTTTCTTTTGTTGAAACTAATGGATACCTTTATTGATCATGGGCATTTCGATAACTCTATTTTGACTTCACATGAGGACCATAGAACTCGTTATATTTGGGCTAGATAGCAGGTTGCTAGTCCGCTTCCATTTCGTCGTGGTGCCTCCTTGTCGGATAGACTAGCTCTGAGGATACTCTTGAGGTTAGAAGAGAGTGGCTTTTTGGGTGTACATTATATTGGGAGAATTCAGTATGATTACGGGTTGCTGAAGGCATTGATTGAGAGATGGAGTCCGGACACCCATTCATTCCACCTCCCGGTTGGTGAGATGATCATTACCCTAGATGATATCGGCATGATTTCTGGGTTTCCGATTGATGGAGATACTATTACTGATGCTGACATCCCACCACTTCCAGACTGGCGAGTATTATGTCACAATCTTTTAGGCTCTATCCCATCTCCCGGAGATATTGATGGGAGTAGTCTCAAGCTTAAATGGATTACGACCCAGTTTCCACATTTTCATGACCTTGCTGATGATACCCCCGAAGACGTTGTTGATATGTATACACGGGCTTATATCATGCTAGCCCTGGGGTCTACGGTGATGCCTGATCGTACGAACAACAAGGTCAAGTTGTATTATTTGCCATTGCTTAGAGAGATTTCGAGGATCTGGATGTACAGTTAGGGTAGTGCTTCGCTGGCATTTCTATATCGAGAGATTTGTAGTCTGACTAACCCTCAGATAAGCCAGTGCATTGGATTTATCAACATTTTACAGGTATGGTTATCTCATTTTAATGTGCATTATGTTGTTGGGTTTAAGTTTGATTTTAAATTATTGACATTATTTTTAGTATTTGATATAGATTTTATTGATATAGATTTAAGCATGGGAGTGGTTTCTATGTGTGTAACCTGGAATTCGAAGGTGAAATAATGATCTGGCACAAGGTGACATGCCACTGGGATGCATGTATACATATATCATACTTAATTTTCTCGTTGTTATAGTTTTTTCAACTGTTTTTTATAATTATTCTTTTTATGAAATTTCAGGTGGGCCGGATCATTGTATCTCAAGTAGGTTACTGCCCATAACCTGTGAGGCTATCATGATCAGCTGGCCAAGCTCACCGATGATCAGGTTGTGTAGCAGCTTTAGAGATCGATAAGCTCCGGCCTACTACTGTCAGGGACAAGCCGTATGGATGTCGCGGGTGCCTCTGATATGTTTTGAGAGTATAGAGTGCATTTGTCGGATCGTGTTTTGAGGCAATTTTACATGCTGCAGGGGGTCTCAAAACCTTGCAACACAGGGAAGGAGTTACACAGAGTTGATCGGCGTGGAAATAATCTTGTGATTTGGAGTGATCGATACATTGCAATTTGGGGACACCGGCGTAACTTAGTGGTTGTGGGGGTCCTAGACTTTCACGTTATGCATTACAAAGATCCATATATGATATGGTTTTGGAGTATAACATGTATGTTTGTACAGAACCCAATTCATATAGAGGACGCTGGATACTGGTCGATTTCCCCTTTACTAGAGGGCATGGTAAGTATTTACATTATGTCTTATTTTTTCTAGTTTATTTTTTTAAACTTCAATTTATTAACTTATGTCTCATTCTTATTATTTTTGCTATAAAAAATAGGTGCAAAATCTACAATGTATATATATCACCAACGACGAGGAGCAGTATATGTCGTGTCCGCAACAAACTGAGATGCGGAGGTTGATTAGACATACACTCACACATATCAGGGAGCAGCAACATCTTGAGGCTGCAGCACCTCCAGCACCAGTATATCGCGTACAGGGGGTCGAACCTCGACATCGTCTTTCTAGACGTCGTGCACAACCACAACAACCACAAATGGACTTGCACGACGAGCCAGATGAGCTAGAGCCTGAGGTCTAGCCAAAGTCAGAGACTCAGCACGATGGACTCTTTGATTTTCCTCGCATTGGGGAGCTACTTAGGTGGAGGAGACATATGAGAGGATGAGATATGAGGTTGAGAAGGGGGTTTATTCAGGTGTTTACCCTCGCCACGACCCGATGCCATCGAGTCAGGTTAATGGGGTTATTAATGATAATGATGATTTTATTTACCCTCCACCTAGGACTTTTCACACGCCGGTATATTCGAGAAGTGGCTTTAGGGTTCCTTTATCATTCTGATAAGTGAACATACCCTTCTCTGATCCGTCAACGACTTCATCCAATACGTCTTACACCAGCTCAACATGAGGAATTGATTAGAAGAGGTTCTCGGGAGCGGCATCCGATAAAGAATTTCAACCCGACTGCCTATGATAAAAAATATGAGAGGAGAAATAAGTGAAACTTTGTTTTTATTTAGATGTAACAAAACTTTGTTTTATTAGTTGTAACAAAACTTTGTTTTATTAGTTGTAACAAAACATTTACAATACAGTTTTTTGGATGTTTGTTGTATGGATTTTATTTAGTTGCTTATAAGTAAAAAGCTTTGGTATATTGTTTTGAGGCCTGAGAAACAGGCTGGGATGTTTGTTGAATGGTATTTTTGTGTGCATGTGGGATTACAGCAGTTTGCTACTGCTGTGTTGTTCACTGGAGGTGAACCCGCTACATGGTGTAGCGATTTCACCAAGCTCGCTACACCATGTAGCGAGTTCACCTCCAGTGAACAACACAGCAGTAGCAAACTGCTATAATCCCATCTGAAACAGAAACTTAATGAGAAACTAAACACAATCTGTAAAAAATATATATATCAAAACAAACACAATTTAAAAACAAAAAAAACAACACAAACTGTAAGTAAAACAACAAAAATTGAATAGGGAAAAACATTCTACACAATTTAAATCCAAATGAAATACAAATTAAATCAAACAACTCGAATATAAATTATATGAAAACACATTCTACTACCTATTGTTTGGTCATCTACAACGATTGTGATCTTCTTGTTTGCATGATAAACACTGAGTCTTCCGTTTATCTGCTTGAAAGTTCATACAGTTTTGAAAGCGTCTTGATATAGGCCGTCCAGTTTTCGCAGAACGTCGAAGGTGTGGATTAGGGAAAAAATGTGGCACCAAACCATCCACATCCTAATAAGACTAACTACTTGTCGACCAATAAACTTCGCATCTAGGTTGGGGTGATCTTGACTTTCTCCAGAATATAAGCAGCAATGAGGAGCCTTATGCTTGGTCACTTCCCAATAGCCAAACTTCTTCCTAATCACACGAACATAAAAATTACATGGAAACTTTTTATATAGACATTCTATTACCCATGTATGAGTTTTGCTCTTTCTTACCCTGAACCGGCGATTGGTTCTAATAAGGTACCTTTTTATATCAAATTGCACCTCGTTATTGTCAGAAAAGTGTATCCCTTTAGCGATTTCATCTTTCTTTGGATCCCAAACTGGAAAACTAGGTTGATTATGGTAATCAATGAAGCCTTTTTCTTGTCGAGCAAAACAACCAATATCACTATAAAAAGGATAATATGCTCTCTCATACCTTCAATTTTCCAGTGCTTCATAATAAACCAAATGTGTTTCCACGTCATTATCAATCGGCCCATCATCACCCTCTCCCAAATCTACATCATAATCACTACTACCTGTAAGTACCCAAATCCGGATCGTCCAAATCCGTCAGAAAGTTAACCGAAATCCGTTAACTGGCCCGCTCCAGGTTAACCGGAACTCGTTAAACTCCCCGTTGTCGTGCCAACGAGACTTCCCGGGACTGCCCCATGCATCCCGACATCGAAGCGTACTTAACACGTGTCATCGCACGTCAAAGTACGGCTTTCCCTGAAAAACGCACTTTCCGGCACTTTTCGGGGGCATTTCGGACATTTTCCGGACTGTTATTTTAAAAAATGGACAAAACCGGGACCGAGAAACGAACTTCCATGCAAAGGGTGAGTCACAAGACACGTGTCCAGCATGCCACAGCCCTCTCATCACCTTTCAATCACAAATCAAGCTGAAAAGACCAAAATACCCCACAGGTCGAGTCCAAAGTCAGCCGGACTCCTGTGCAAATTTCTGAAATTGCCGAAGCCCTCAAATTCCAAAATACCCCAAAACCCCGAAAAACAGCCCCAAGTCCGTCGGACTCCTACCGCAATTTTCACCTATAAATAGAAATGGCTGTCAAAGCCAAAAGGAGGAACTTTTTTACCCAAAAAATCACTCTCCTCACGGCCCAAACTGATTTCACCCCTTCCCGAGCTCCCGTTTGCCTCGATTCGCATGAAACTTCCGTATTTCGATCAAATACGCCCCTCATCACTTCGAAACACCCTTTCGAACTAATTTTCGTGTCCCGTACACACCTTCCGAGCCAAAGGAGTCGACCCTAGCCATAGGTATAACTCCCTCTCTCTAAATCTCTCGTTTCGTCTCGGTTTACGCGCCAGTCGCTACAACCGTTTCGAACAACATTATCAAAATGTAGATGCCTCCATCTAACGGGGTCCGATACGTTTTAGCCCCTCGATCCTCTTCTCTTTCCGTAAGAGAAGTAATCACGGGTTAAAACGGCGTTCCGACCCCGTTCCGTTTTCTTTATCGTCATTTACCAATTCCGGATCGATCGATCCGTTGATCGTCATTTAATTTCTGTCATTTACAATTCCGAGCCGATTGGCCTCGTTGATCGTCATTTACAATTCCGAGTCGTTTGACTCGTCGATCGTCATTTACAATTCCGGATCGTTAGATTCCGTTGATACCGCACTTTAAATACTGTCATTTACAAAGTCCGACCCGTTTGGATCGTGATAGTATTTACTTTTCAAAATCCGAGTCGCAACCCGATTCGTTGATCGCATATCATTTAATACGCATTTTTCCCGTAAAAATCGTTAACAATGTAATGCCCGGTTCAAAACCGGAGTTCATCCTTCGAACTCTCTTTCAAAACGCGTGAAATGACGTTTGGCCTCCGAACGCTCATCTTCAAACTAAAAGCCGCCATTTGACACTTAAAATCATTTAATACGCATTTTTCCCGTAAAAATCGTTAACAATGACACGCCCGGTTCAAAAAACCGGAGTTCGACCTTTGAACTCCTTTTCAAAAGCTCAAAATCGACGTTTGCCACGCAAACGCTCATTTCAACTCAAAACCGACGTTTGTCATTCAAACGCTCGTCTTTTCAAACAAAGTCACCTAATCAACATTTGACATTCAAACCAAGATTAAGCTTGTCATTCAAGCCCCCATTTCAAAACACACACACACACACACGTTTTCGAGAAAGGTAGAAAGACTCGTCATGCGAGGCGTTTCGGGCGATCTCGTAATACTCTACCCGAAACGTAACGTGACCTCCGAACCTAACAATCTCTGGTACTAAAAAAGCTTTTTACTCGTTTTTGCTACCAATAAAAATGATCCCCTGTTTTCAAAGCCTTTTCCTAAGTTTTTTCTACCAATAAAAACGACACCATTTTCTAAAGCCGTTTATCAACGTTTGGGCTCAAAATACAAAAACCGCGTGGCGACTCCTCATTTTTCCTTCCCATGAAGCGAGGTCTCAGACACCAACCCCCCGCGAAAGACAACCGCCTTCGCTCGCGCGAATCCGTGTAATTTCAGTTGGCGACTCCGCTGGGGAAAAGATACTTTTTTCAAAACTACCGTTGTTTTCTAAAAAGCCTTCCGTGGGTCAAACTTTTGTTTACCCTTCCTCGTTTTCGTGTGTTTGAGTTCCTTTAAACCTCGAACGATTTTTGTTTCAAAGGCATTACATTGTCAACTTTTCAAAATCTTACCATGTCTGTGCATCCCCATTCATGTTTGATTTTCATGCTGTCTTTTGAACTGTGCATCATAAATTCTTTAAGACACATTCTGAAAAAATCTCTGTTTTACTCAGAAAAAGAATTTTAGTGACCGCACACTACGCGCACTTGCTGCCTCGGAACACCGCACTTCACGTGCACTTGCTGCCTCGGTATACTGCACACTACAACCCCTAACCCGGGATGGCCTTATCAGTTGCACCCCGATTGGTCTGCCAGACACCTTTCGGGGGCGCACGGGGTCGTCCCAAACATCCCATCCTAGCTCGTGTAAGCCATGCACTCTTTGTGTCACACTTTGTCCAAGACCCCGTTGGTTTTTGGCTTAGCGCGTGCCATAAAGCCTAAGTGTATGTTTTTTACGCCGGGCCCCGCTCCGAGTCAAGCTCGAGAGTTTGAGACCAAAGGTCGTTCCAGACCCGAAGTCTCGCGCTCTTCAGCCTTGACTTTGATGCGGAGCTCTGCCGAAAAATATACCCGAAGGTTCAATGTGACGCCATGTCACCAAACCTCGTCGTATGTACTGTGCCAGCCACAACTTGGCCAACGCCAAAAGCTAAGGTCTCTCGCACAAGCGAGTCAGGAGAGGTCATGCCAAAATTTTGGCACGATCCCCGCCTTAACTTAAGGACGTTGACTTCGACTGTGGCCCGTGCGTCACATACGTTGAAAGTTTGCATGATCAGCTAGCCTTAAGTTCACTTTTTCCTTTGTCGGTGGAACTCGCTTGCCTTATCGTACCTCGCCGGGATAGTCCGTCCCGAGAAAGATGATCTACAATGGAAACGAGGGGCTTATAAGCGTAGTGACGAGATCCACTGATTAGAGCTCTAGGATTAGTTGCGAAAAAGAAGACTCGCTCTTTTCCAACCGATTAGGACTCTGAGAAAACGCGCTTTAAGTAAACATTAATCGGTAACCGCACATTGCACAAGCCCGAAACCTTGAGCCAAATACCCTTTTTCGAAGCCTTAACCCTTCATTTCGTTCCCTATAGCGAGCGTAAAGTGGTTCAGATTTCCGGGTCGGGCCGCCTTGCCGTAATCACAAGAACGGCGGCGTCGACGCTTCTTCGGTTCCCTGGTTCCCTCGGCCCGTAATTTCCGACATGTCTAGTTCACCGAGAAATCGTGACGGGAAGGACCCCGCCACCGGCAACAGATATGACATTGGAAGAAGCCATCCGGTTTTGTGAGGTTCACAAGAGGCGTAAAGAAGATCGCGTAATTTCGTGGTACGCCTTCTAAATGAGCGTGGTATAGCAGCCTATCCCCGCCGACGGTACTTTTGTCCCGGTCGAGGACGACGATTCCCGAAACCGCTCACCAAGCCTTCAACCAGGTTCCTCCCCGCCAACTTACGGGATGCCTTCCAACCAAGGAAACAATGACCTAGGCTCCACATTGCTACCTCTCGTGGCAACCCCGTCATTTTAGGCCACCTGCTACTCCTATCACTCAATACCACCCGCACCACTGACCATCTCAGATGCCAATATCCCTCAATACCCTCCCCGGTTTGTCCCGTTGCCTATACACAAATCCTAAACACCGGGACAAACCCCGATACAGTTCAGAAAAGGCTCCCATATATCCACATAAATCAAGCCTTCCACCTCCAATCACTATCGCTCACGTGGTAGCACCCGGCGCCGAGCCTCACACCCACCACTCGGACCCAACCTTAGCCTCGGATGGTCGAGCAGATGAAAGACCTAAAAGCCACCATGAGCGGCTTCTCAAAGCAGAAACGCTCAAATCCACGGATCCGGGAATGGTCACGCCTCCCCGCCAAGTTCGTAATGCCGGAGATGGACCGATTCGACGGAACCGAATGTCCTCAAACGCACGTCGATACCTACGTTTCGGCATGAGAGCAAAAGGAGCAACCCTCCAAGAAATGGCCGACCACGTCCAAAGATACGCTCAAAAGTTCGGCGTTACGATGGTTTCTAAGGGTCAAGCTCGCGGATCGCCACACTGGGATCGATCAAGAACATCTTCCTGGAACGGTACCGATCCAATTTAGAATGGGAAACAAGTCGTGAGGGCTTAATCACCACTGAGCAGAAAGCGGATGAAAGTGTTGAGGAATTCTACAAGAGGTGGAGCTGGAAACTCTCCGAGATCATGGAGCCACTCTCCAAAGATGAACAGATGCGGATCCTCAAGTTCTGCTTAAGACCGTCCATCGAACTCTTATCGTCATCATTTCTTCCTGCATCTCCGGCCATGGTCAATGCCGGCTCACAGCTTCGAAAAGGATCTCAAGGAAAAGTTGGCTACCGCACGCCCATACGTATACCGCTCGCCAGCTACATTCAATCCCGCACCGGCCCCGGCAAAGTGGAAAGATACATCTCGTCAACTACATCCATCGGGGACAACGGTCCGGGCAACGAAACCCGAGCCCCGCAAAGCAACAATTCTACTCAGAAGCAGCCTTCCGTACACTTCGACAAGTTGGACATGCCACTGAGCAAGATGCTGGAAGGGTTAATCAAGGAAGGTCTCCTTAAACCCGTTGCAAATTACAAACCCAGAAATCCCGTAGCCAATGCGGACAAGAGCAAATACTGCGCCTTCCATCAGTATCACGGCCATACCACCGACAACTGCGTGGGGTTACGATACGAAATCCAGAACTTGATAGAAGAAGGCAAGTTGGAGCGCCCCCGTGGGCCCAATACAGTCGAAAACCCTTTTCCGAACAATAACAGCGTGAATTCCATTGAGTGGGTGCCCAAGAAGATTGCCACAGAACCAGTTTCTCCGCCTCTTCCAATCGGGTCCTCATCAAATGTCCACATCAGCTACGATGTTTGTGATCGCTCCGCGCTTTGCCCGGGAGTACGAGTCTCAAGATATGGTCCGGAGCGATCCTCCGCGAAAACAGAAGAAGAAGTCTTCTCAACAGCAACTGAGAGAAAGATACGAAGCTGGAGACACCAGTGTGGGTACACTCGGAGAGCCTTCCGGGAGGTTCGACTACTATCGTACTCCGGCCGGTCCTCTCTTCCTCCAGGCCATGCGGCTTTAGAGCAAACAGGGATGGGAAAGCCGAAAAGTCCCGCCGACAACAGAGCTCGCACTCGGGACACCGGAATACCTCGCATCTTGGTAATCTTATCGCAATCGAAGCCTAACCCTCCGCGGGATCAGCCAAGATTCAATTTGTCCAGCTTCCGAGCTCGGACCGGTAAAGGAAGATCAAGGTCAGCTTGGCACTCGCACTCGATCAACGTGCTAACCAAGGGCGGCAACCGTCACAAACAGCCTCAACATAATCCCGAGGCTCCAGCAAAGGCTTTACCTCGCAAGAGGAAGACAGGAAACGGATGGCTTGATGACTCTCCTTCTCTGGATAGAGACCAGATCTACGATTCCCGATCAGTACCTGGCAAGATGATCACGTCTGTGACGAAGACTTACCGAGAGATGCCTCGGGCACAACGAAGCTCTGTACATCACTCTCAAGCTCAACACCATAACACTCCCCGGAGTATTGGTAGACAACGGGTCAGCCGTTAATGTTCTCCCTCTCAGCATGATGCGAGCCCTCCGTATCAACGAAAGCCATCTGATCCCGTCTACTCGGACTATCAAGGCCTACGACAGCTCGTCTCGTCCCATCCTGGGGACGGTAACTCTGGAACTCTGGTTCGAAACCCAAATGGTGCCAGCAAAATTCCACGTAATGGACATTCCATCCGAATTCACAGCTCTGTTGGGGCGCCCTTGTTGCCACATCATCTGAAAGCCATAGCCTCCACTCTCCATCAGTGTGTTAAGTTCATTAACCGGCAGGGAGATCTCGAAGTCATCCGAGGGGACAGTTTCCTCATAGGGAACAAAGCCGAGACAATAGCCAAGCGTGTCCGTAGTCAGGCACCGGGGTTACCTCCTTCAAATCAACCAAGGGACTATCGGGGCAAATCTCATCAGAATCCCTCAGAGTCCGGAGATGCTAACTATGTAAACGTACTCGAACAGGCGGCAGAAGCGTCCGATACATCAAGTTCAACTGTCGTTTCCAACATTTGGAGGCAGATTGGAAAGAAACACTGAACATCACCATGATGCGGGCACATAAACCCCCAGTCTCCAATCGAAGATTCGTCAGCATTCTTCAAACCAACTCTTTGGCCCCGCCAGGCGAAGAGATCTGCGTGATAAAGGTCAACAAGCACCGTCATTCTCGTTTTGAATGCATGGGATGTCCTCCACGAGGAACTACCCGCTGCACCCCTCTTCTCCAATGATGGGCATGATGTGTTCCTAGCAGCTCCAGTAACGCACCCGGACGCGATACGTCCCTACGTTTGGGTTGAGCCGTCAGATGACGACGAATCAGGACTCTCCGAAGTCGAGGATGCGGCAGACCCACGGGCAGACCTCTGCATTCACATGCTCAGTTTTGAAGACGGCACTCCTTCCGATCAGGTCACCTACGACCAAGGCTCCAATACTATGGAGATTGTCAAGCTCAACGTCTAGTACAGGCGGCTGTCCGACAATTGGAAGCAACTGGTTCACACGACAAAGAATCCCTCTGACCAAGTGGCTGACGATGACTTCGTCAACATCATCTATTCCAGATATCCCGATGTTACCAAGGATCCGGTCCTTATCATCAGATTCTGCAATGCCAAAGTCACCCTCGACGACTGCCTGCTCATGGTAAACGAGGCCCTGGCCAAGCGAGCTCAGAGCTCATCACTACTTCCGAGTACCAGCCCCAGTGGCAACCGGCCCGTGCCGTCAGTCAAGCTTATACCCTCAAGCGCCGCCAAGGCCAAGGTCAACAGCGAAGGAGACCAAGCTCCTCACCCTGCTACGAGTCAGATCAATCTCGGGAACGCTTCCGGCAGCCACCCCGAAAACATCTGTGAAAGTCTTCCCCGCAAGGCAGAGTCAGCTTCCGACATAGGAAATGACCACCTCAGCATCAACATGCTCCAGTTCGATTCTGTTCCCAGCCGTCACGGCCCCGGATTCAGACATCACGCCAATCGGCTAGCTACGATAGACTTGGCGATCGAGCGAGATCACGAGACTGCCAACATTGCAGAATTCAATACCCCGTGGGGTCAATCAAGCAGATATGGGCCAATTTCTTGGTAATCGAGATCAAGGAAGGCCGCATGGAATGTCCTGACCCGACTTCCTTCATCAACGTAATCCAAGTATTCCCACCATTCGGCGATTTGAATGTAATCACGGTTACGGACACTAGTCGAGATGATGCGCACCTACGGAGACCGCTTAGCTCTCGCAAGGAAAGCCCTCATGGAACTAGCCGCTCAAGAAAGTCGTCTTTGGGATGAAGACCAAGCTCGAAAGACCGACGGGGACCGAGCCCTTAAAGTGTCACAAGCAGCCTCCAGGTATTTAAAGCTAGAGGCCACTCTAGACTCGCTCGACCTCAAGGGTTTCGCTCACGGCAACTTCCGGACTACCGTCTGTTCTCATCCAACCCCTCTCGCGGGCGAGGGTGGACAACGGTCGCGATGACCTAGGAGATGGAACGACACAGCATAACGAATCCCAGCGCTTACCTCCCCGGGGAAAGCAAGTTCTCTGTGAAAGCGA
Source organism: Adenophora triphylla var. japonica (assembly GCA_022495995.1). Lineage (NCBI taxonomy): Eukaryota > Viridiplantae > Streptophyta > Magnoliopsida > Asterales > Campanulaceae > Adenophora > Adenophora triphylla. The sequence continues at coordinate 160,073 of JAFEMH010003556.1, read as the reverse complement.
CGACGAAGGTGATGAAACCATTCTCTTCCAAGTCGGGTATGAAGTCAACAAAATCGGACTCCCAAAGGTCCTGGGAGGATGGGAACGGATCATTTCCGCACTCAAATTGAAAGGCCAACTCAGGGAGAAAGGTCTATTTAAAAACAAGAGGAGGATGGAAATTCGTCTCGAGCCACTACTCCGAAAAATTCCACAGACCGAGGCATTCGTTTACGAAACGATCAATCGGGACAGCAACCAGTTACATGGGCAGATGTTCGGGAAGCCGTGTACTCACCTTCCGACATACCCGCCACTCAGATAAAACAAAGGAGAAAACTCTCCCCGATGGAGGTTTACCTAGACTGCCGCACGCAGTTCAAAGAAGCACTGGCTATTCTCACATGGGAAGAAACGCAGGCATTAACTCTCGACGCAGGCTCATTGTAAGGAAGTTGATCTGGGCCAAGAGTGGAGGAAAATTAGCAAACCATGAGTATCGCCAGACCCAACTCCAGAATGCCCTGAGTATGCTCAGCAAGAAGGAAAGGAATGCGATATACCGTGAAGAGATCAAGGAGACCGTTCGCTTGAGCCGAGAACTCTCCAACCTCCCTCGGAGGGTCAGCAACGCACAGTCAATTCAGGCAACCACTGTTGTGCACTGACATTCGAACAACTGCGTCAAACCGTAGGCTACCTCCCCGCCGAGGCACCTAAACCAGTATCCTGGGACAGAATCCGTCAAAAATGCCGAAGCTTCAGGGAATACATCCACAGTCAATGAGTTGAGGGAAGACATATGGCCCTATGCTACGAGGAATCCTCCTCTAACTATGGCTCAACTCAGAGCGACCTGTTCAGAAGGGACCAAACCTGATGTCATCATTTTAACCCGATCGGGTCAAATCCATGCATTACCACCTAAGGCCATCAAAAAGCCTGCGGAGCCAGAACTGCAACCCAGTCAGCCCGAAGACGCAAGTTCCCTGAAAGAGGACCCGATCCTCACTCAGCTCAAGCAGACTCAGGCGAACATTTCCCTTTGGTCTCTGCTCACCTCTTCATATCCTCACAAGCTCAAGCTAGAGGAAAGCCTGGCCCGTACCATGGTCCCCGTGGACGCAACCCCAGACGAAGTCATTCAGATGATCGGCAACATCCACTATGGCAACATTATCACCTTCACAGATTTGGACCTTCCAAAATTTGGGGCTGATCACAATGAGCCGCTCTACATCACAGTCCAGCTGGACGAGCGTCGCCTTCCCCGCGTGTTGGTAGACGGAGGTTCCGGAATGAATGTCTTGCCCGCCAAGATGATGGACCTGCTTGACATCAAGCCCACAGATCTGAAGCCTTCAGTCCACACTGTCAAGGCCTATGACTCTACTTCCCGTACAGTTCTCGGGGTTGCTACTCTTAATATTTGGTTCGGCAAGCGGATGATCCCCACCGAATTCCAAGTATTGGACATTCCAATCACTTTCACAGCCATCCTGGGGCGTCCCTGGCTGCATCAAATCAATGGCGTGGCATCCACCCTTCACCAGTGCCTCAAGTTCATGCAAGGCAACGAGCTAACCACAGTCTACGAAGGCGCGGCAAAGGTGTCACCACCGAGGGGACCAGCACCAACGACATTCCAGTATTAGAAATCAAGCATAGTGACGACATGCCATTAACTGGATTCACTCTGGAGACCTCCAAGATCCAAATATGCAACGTGGACCTTCCACTATCTCACGACCAGATTCCTCCTGCCATGAGGATGATGAAACTCATGAACTTTATCCCAGGACTGGGGCTCGGCAAAAGGCTACAAGGCCAACACCAAGTTATTGAAGTCAAAGACCATACCACGGTCCAGGGGCTTGGCTACGTGCCAACACCGGCTGACATCAAGAAAGACAAAAGGCTCGCCCGCACCAAGGCAGCAGCCCGTAAAAGGGGAACCTCCGACGGCACACCCAACCTCCAGCCTTACAGCTTTGACCTCGCTCATTACTTCACCAAGGGAACCGACAGCAGAACTGAGGGGACCGACAAGGGAACCGACAGCAGAACTGAGGGGACTGACAGCGGAACCGACAGCAGAACTGAGGGGACCGACAGTGGAACTGATGAAGATGAGAAAGAAGCAGGGATAGTCAGCACCGAGACTACAGGAAGAATGGAACAGCTAGCACGGGACCTCAAGTGTTTCAGAGGACTCAAAGCTAATCCGATAAGGGGAGCGTTCCTCGACATCACAGCTCTACCTGGACCAACTGCCACCACAGTTCAGCACGAGCACACATTCAAGGGAATCCCGGACTTGGAGGAGCAACTCAAGGTACTCTCCATGGGAAACAAATTGTTCGGATCAGCCACCGAGGCCACGTTCGAGACAGTAACTCCAAAGCGGAAGGAACCAGAATTCATAGAAGACGCTCTCAGTGGACCAGCTCTACAGAGTCTTTTTGAAGAAGTCATGGAGGTGCCAAACCTGATTGACCTGGGCTCCGAAAACAGCATGATCGCCATGATCGGGACAGCAGAAGCCAAGCCTCTCGATCCCCGAACCCTCATCAAGCATCCAGCAATGCCACTGAAGAATTGGGTAACTTTCACCGGACCAAGGGCAAGCCAGGCAGAACTGGAAGACAAGCTGGGCCCGCACCCACATCTCCCTAAACCCGGTCTCAAACCCTCTGAGTCAGTCCTTGTCAGAGTCCAGTCCTCTGAGTCATCCAATGGCCTTACGCCGGAGGACCATGATAATGTAGCCAACCATGTATTTCCGTTCTTGCTTAATGAAAAGTCTGACCTTTCGGAGTATCCTCTCATTGCCACTTTAACAACTGATAAGTTAACAAACAACTTAAAAGACGTTAATAATTCAATTGATAAAGAAGCAGACACATTAAACGAACAATACATTAAGGAAGTTCTCGAGCGTGTAGTTGACCAAGAGGACAACCGGGCCCAAGCTGCCGAAGAGGTTATGACCAAAGTGAACCTGGGGTCAGTGCAAGAGCCTAAAGAGACACAAGTGGGCAGTTTCTTCGCCGATGCAGAAAAAGAAGCCTGATAAGCCTCCTCCGGGAGTATGTTGACGTGTTCGCCTGGTCATATCAGGACATGCCAGGACTCGATCCCTCAATCGTGGAGCACAGAATTCCCCTGGATCCCGAATCCAAGCCTGTCAAACAGAAGCTGCGCAAGATCAAGCCAGAGTGGTCCTTGCAAGTAAAAGAAGAAATTGAGAAGATGCTCCGAGTTGGTTTCATCAGAGTGATTGAGTACCCGACTTGGCTCTCCAACATCGTGACGGTCACCAAGGCCAATGGAAAGGTCAGATGCTGTGTGGATTTCCGGGATCTCAACAAGGCCATCCCTAAAGATGATTTCCCACCGCCTAACATCGACATGCCGGTCGACACCACGGCAAATTTTGAAGTAAAGTCCTTCGTGGACGGGTTCGCTGGATACAACCAGATCAAAATGTCCGAGGAGGATCAAGCCAAGATCGCCTTCACCACTCCATGGGGGACATATCATTACACGGTCATGCCGTTCGGTCCGAAGAACGCCGGGGCTACTTACCAGCGGGCCGCAACAGCCCTCTTCCATGACATGATTCACAAAGAAATCGAAGTATATGTCGATGACATGATCATCCACTCCAGGGGATCGGACATGCAAAGACAGGCACGTATCTCGAGAATGTTCTTCAAACAGACTGGAAAGCACTCCATGAGACTAAACCCGGCAAAGTGCACCTTCGGCGTCAAGCGCGGCAAGGTACTGGGGTACATGGTTACGTAAAGAGGTATCGAAGCCGATCCAAAGAAAATCAACGCCATCATCGACATGAAGCCGCCTCAAACCTCGACGAAGTGAAGAGCTTCATGGGAAGACTTGCACATTAGTCGCTTCATCAACCGCTTGACATCTCTCTGCGAGCCCATGTTCAAAATGCTGAAAAAGAATGCCGACATCAAATGGGACTCCGAGTGCCAAACGGCTTTTGAGAAAATCAAGACCTACTTGGTGAATCCCCCAATTATGTGCCCGCCACATGAAGACAAGCCACTACTCCTGTATCCGATGCAATGTACACGTCAATCGGAGCAATGCCGGCACAAGAACAGAAAGATTCCAAGGTTGAGCATGCAATCTACTTCGTAAGCCGGAAGCTTTAAGGAAGTGAACTCGCCTACTCAAAGACGAGAAAACTTGTACCGCCTTGGTATGGGTAGTCGGGAAACTGAAACACTACATGCGAGCCGCATTCGTACTCCTGGTCTCCAAAGTGGACTCCGTCCGATATCTCTTTGACAAGTCATCCCTGTCAATGCGGCTAGCCAAGTGGTCATTCTTCTGGCTGAGTTCGACATCAAGTACATGGTGGAAGAAAATCAACAAAGGGTAGAGTCATGGCGCATCGGTGGACGACTTCCCAAGCGGTGAACCTAAGGGTCCCGATCCGCAATTCCTGACAACGGAATCTTCTCACTTGACAGCGCAAACCGCCGGCAACTCTTCTTCGATGGGGCAGCCAACAAGAAGGGAATGGTATTGGAATGCTCCTTGTCGATCCCAAGGACGAGCATACTCCCATAGCCATCAAGTCAATTTCGAAGCAACCAACAATGCGGCAGAATATGAAGCCTGTGCGGCAGTGCGGAAGCCGCCCTCGAGCGCAACATCTCGTAGCCGGATGTATATGGAGACTCGCATTGATCATCAATCAAGTGTCCAACAAATGGAAGACGGTAGATTCGGCCTCCGTAAGCACCATACGTACATGGAGGAGCTCATTGCTCGGTTCAAGGACATCTCTTTTCATTATTTGCCAAGAGACAGAAACCGCTCGCGACGCCCGGCAACCTCGCCTCTCTTGTCGAAATTCCCGATGGGAAAGCGGTAAAACCCCTCAGAATAGGCAGATGGGAAACACCCGCCTATTGCTGTGAGATCGAAAAAGAAAAAGAAACGATCGACGAACCCTGGTACAATCAGATTTACCAGTACCTCCAAAGCGGAGAAGCTTCCTTCACAAATGAAGATGGAAAATACAAAGAAGGGATCAAAGCCAAAAACATGATGGCATTAAAACGCCTGGCATCCCATTTCGTCATTCTGGGGGGTATGTTGTACAAGAAGCGCCACCAAGGGCCACTCCTTCGGTGTGTAAACAAAGAAAAAGCCAGCGAGCTAATGAACGAAGTTCACAACGGAACCTGCGGTCCGCACATGAACGCCTGAGCATTGACACAGATCATTCTCCATATGGGATACTACTGGATATCAATGGAAACAGACTGCATCCAGTTCGTCCGAAGCTGCGACAAATGTCAACGGTTCTCCAACCTCAATCACATTCCTCCACATGAGCTCTATTGCATGACTACGCCATGGCCTTTCGCCACATGGGGAATCGATGTCATCGGCAAGATCACTCCACCAGGGAGCAATGGTCACGAGTTCATCTTAGTCGCAGTCGACTACTTCACCAAATGGGTAGAAGCCAGATCGTACAAGGTACTGAATTCTAAGAAGGTGGCCGAGTTCATCCGAGAGAACATCATGTGCCGATACGGAGTGCCCAACGAGATCATATCCGACAATGGGACTCACTTCGATGGAGATTGTGATCGAATTCAGAGTCACACGTCACAAGTCTTCTCCTTACAGACCACAAACCAATGGTGCAGTAGAGGCAGCCAACAAGACTCTCGCCATGATAATCAGAAAGATGACCACCAGAGGTCGGGACTGGCCTGAAAAGCTACATTTAGCCCTCTGGGGATACCGAACATCAGTCAGAACCGCCACAGGGGAGACTCCGTTTGCGCTTACCTACGGAATGGAAGCGATGTTGCCCGTGGAATTGGAAATTCCATCCCTCCGAGTCCTCTTGGAAAATGGGATCAATGAAGTCGAATGGCTACAGAGCCGTCATGACGAACTTGCTCTACTCGACGAGCGCAGATTGAAAGCCATGGAACATACTCGAGCCTACCAAAGCAGAATGGCCCGAGCATTCGATAAGAAAGTCAAGATACGAGACATCAGAGAAGGTGACTTGGTGCTAAAGGAAAAGCCTCCTACGCAGACCAATCCCCTCGAAAAGTGGGAGCCTACCTGGATAGGACCGTTTGTGGTACAAAGAATCTTCTCCGTAGGAGCCATGAAGCTAGCAGACTTGGACGGAAACCCTTTCGTTAACCCCGTGAACGGAAGCAAGCTCCGCAGATACTTCGTTTGAGGAAGAGCATGAGTCAACTCACCTTCCCCATACACCGTCCCCTCAAGTAAAATTAAAGTGCTAAAAGAGTAATACCCAACTGGATACATTCCCGCTAATGATCCAGGTAAAAAACAGGGTCGCACTTCTTTTGTCTTTGTTTTTCTCAAATTCACCTAAAGTGTCGAACTACGGTGACCTGAGCCCCTTAGTCCAATTGTAAAAGGGGAACGTAGGCAGCCATCATTGGTTCGGTCTAAAAAACAAAAAAAAATACAATAAGCATCAATTGCTTGTCTTTCGAAAAACTCTTTTCATTTAACCTACAAATTTATAACGGTTAAAACATTCTTTGATGAGTTCAAGCACGGTCAACTCTTGACTCGCTACACGCTAGAAAAACTACAATAAAACATTAATCAATTAATGTGTCTGCAATGACAGTGGGTGGATACTCTGGACGGCAAGGTCAACCTAGTTTCCCGTACTTGGTCCTTCATCCTTCTTCCCCGGCGAGTGTTCTTCACCTTCGCAGGAAATATTCCGGTAGGCCTTCTACCTGGCTCAGGGACTCTTCCCGACGCCTCCGTCAAGCCTGTGGCTGTCAACGCTGCCCTTTCTCTAGCTCTGTCTCGAGCCGCCTCGCTTCGAGCCATCATAATGTGCTTTGATTGGCCTCCCGATCGGCATTTGTCTCATAATCAGCCATGGCATCGCCAAGACGATTCCCGGGGTTAGCCCTTGCTTCGGCCCTCCCAAGGTCAAGGCTGTCCGGGTGATCGCACTCAGCCGGCTCACTCCGTCTCCACAAGATAGCCATCTCGTGTCTCCCCTATACACTCTTCGTACCGGTTCGTGCACGCATCGATGCAAAACAGTGCCCTCTCTCCGGTGAAAGAGAACCCCGGCAGAAAGGAAGTGTATTGCCACCACCGTGTGATCAGCAATAGCGTCGAAGGATCTCTCATCCGCAAAGATCCCACCTCAAAGGTAGCAAGATAACTCGGATCATCGGTGGCACTGCTCCACTCGTACTATCGCAGAACCAATGATGGAATATAGAAAGACGTCTCGAGATAGCCCCGCACTCGACAACCAACAGACCCTCCCGAGTGGTCCGATAAGTCTCAGAACTTCCAATGGGGAACCCACCATCGCAAGTGATGCGTGCGAAGTCTCGGCCATCCAGAGCTCCAGCTCGGCTCGATCGCCCCTATCACCAGAGGACGTCGAGAGAAAGACCAAGCGTCACAGGACATTGGCACCTCAGGCATCATTTGCAGTCTCTCCCTTAACCACATGGTAAGCATAGCGGGACTCCCTCCCCACATGTATCGGCTACCGGTCGCCATCCGACCTATGCCCAGGAACGCCTCGCCCAAGATCAGCGGCAGGATGTCTCCCCACTCTGGCACTGCCTCACCAGGTCCAGTACACTGTGATGGCACACACCCAGAGACGTGAATGTGAACAGAGTAGCAATCGCACACAGAGCAAACGCGTCCCACAAAAAGACGCTCCCCTCAGCTCCGGCAAATCTTTCGGGCAGTCCCGAAATGTCAACATAATCAGTATCCTGTATCAGCATCCCGTATGCTTCTCCAGCCGAGATACCGAACAAAGACACTAGCTTCTCAACAGTGGCCATGCCACCAACATACGGAAGAACTAGCTGTTCCGTCTCAGGTCCTCCCAGAATGGCCCGGAAATCTTCAAACGTAGGAGTGACTTCGTTGTACGAAAAGCTGTACACATTCCTCCGTACGTCCCAGAACCGAGACGTGGCTCTCAAAAGATCCCAATCTGGCATGAGCTCCTTCAAAGCCCAAACAGATTTAATCCCGTAACAGCCTTCGAAAAACCCTTTGTTCTGCTCTTGTGGTTCCGTACCCACGACTGAAAGTTGTCCAAATATCGCTCTTGCATCCGAGACGGTAACTTGGGAAAGGGAGCCATAAAGAATGAAGGAAACCTTGGAAGTTTGAGAGAATTCAGCCAGAATGATCAAAAACAATGCGCAGTTCTTAAACAATTGCAAAGCTGAAACTGCAATTTAAAGAATCTGTAAATTCACTCCTAGTCGGGGACTCCTCTGCAGATTGACTTGGTCAACTCTGCTGACCATTTGCTTCCTAAATTGGAAACATTTCCAAACAACTCCCTGTTCATTCTTATGAAACATGCGTCCTGCCCCTGGTTTCATTCAACCAATATCAATATCCCTTCCGCCTCGGGCTCGTGCAACAGTGCAAATAATTAATAATCAGTGCATATAGGCTTAAATTTTGACCTGTTCAATTTTTAATGCATTTCTCATTTTATTTATTTTTGATTAACCTACTTCCTTATTTGCCGAAAATAACAGAAGGTGATCACAGAATAAATGCGCGAAGTACAGGTTCCGCCCCACGGGCGCCTTTTTTGAATACAGTTCAAATCAATTGTTCCTGACAATACATGCATTTTGTCTAAACAAAGCAGTAAAAATACAAAAAAAGAGGACTACTCCGAGTCCTGCTCGTCATCCGAGCACTCGACGTACTGCTCCGCCGCTGCCGGATCCATCGCAAACAAGAACTCGCCATACTCCTCCAAGCGGGAATACGTGAAAGGCCTCCTCGGCGTATGCCAACTCGAAGACTCTCCCCTCTCGCGCCCTGAGTGAGCAGAAGAAGGAGCTCCAAATCCAACCGTTCCGCTCGCGAACTGGCCAAATCCCTATGCAAAATCCTCCCCACCGGCTGTGGGAGCAGGCGAACCTCTCGGCCTAGACGGCCCCCGCTCACGGACATCCACGCTCCTCCGAGAACTGCACCGCATGAACTCCACGAGTCTCCTAGCGTAGGCGGACCACCCGTCCACCAGCCTCATAGCGTCGTTGTACGTACGGCCAGACACCTGCGAACCAGGAAAGTCGTCAAAAGACAAGCAGAAAGTACAGATGCAACATTTGCAGAATGCTACTATCAAATGCAGAAAACCAAAAAAAGTGCTCATCGAAGCATTGGGGTCAGCCCTGTATCGTGGTCTCGGCTCATCCGGGAGCGGGATCACAAGTCGCCTGCGCGAACCGTCCAGTCCCTCGTACGCCAACTTAGCACGTGGGATCGGGAGATCTCGGGGACGTCCTGGAACCTCGCCCTCTCTATGCTGCACCTGTGGGCTCCTCATCCTCAAGAAAGTATCATAGTCGGCCCCCGCTATGATGTACTCGGTATAGAACACACCCTGTCTATACCTCTCCAACTCATCCATTGGCATCGACAGAGGATGCTGCATGTACATAGGAGGATCTACCGGCACCAACGGAATGGACCCCGAGCCATGCTGACGGGTCACCCGCTCCCCCATATACATAACATCGCAATGAAGTCCTACCAGGAGCCTCCTCCACCGAGTCATCTCGCTAGCGACCTGAACCACGCCATAGTGGAACCGACTCCACCATGTCAACCGGATCCTCTCGGAGAACTCCCGGTTCAGTGCCCGAGATACCTCCTCGTACGACACTCAAGTGCCAACTCTCGACGAGACCGCCCTCTTCGCTTTCTTCTGCCAAACCAGCATGGCAGGGAACAGGGGTCGATACGCCTCCTTGATGTCCCAATCCTGCGGACTGAACACCTCATAGCACCAGACCTGTCAAGCAAATGGAAAGTTATGTCAGCTACAAAGCAGATACATACTGTAAGTGCTCCAATTTGAGTTGTTAGCATTTTCGTTAGAAAATTAACGAAAGTCTTAACATTCTTAACATTTCTAACAATTCCTAACCTTTCTAACAAAGTAAGGGTAGATTAGGGATTGCCATTTAAGGTTAAACCAAGAAAAGAATCTTAAAAAAGAAAAGAAATTGGAAAAATCCGAATTAGGCAAGCTGAAAAACACAAACTGCTGGAATTTTTGAATAATATTCTTCCTGTCCAAAGCCTGGAGTTGCATTTAATGAACAGTGCACGCCTCCGATATGATCCGCGCGGACATCTTTGGCATTTTCAGTGGCCTATAAATTGAACCCTCCTCTCTCAGTTTACACAACACAATTCACTCACAAAGAATAAAGACTGGCGAAAAATAGAGAGAAAACAGTGGGAATCCTTAGATTGCCACCATTTTCTCTTGAATCTTTCCCAAATCCCACTCACTCCAAATACTCTCAAATCACTCCCATTCATACACAAGCCCAAGCTTCAATCACCCCTTAAGAGGAGGATTAGAGAGAAAACATAGAGGACTTAATTGTTATCTACTTGTTTTCTCTTTGACCAACTCTATCATCAAACCCTAAACACATTTAAGCCTTGAATCCACTCAAACACAAATCCAAACACCAAATCTTGATACTCCTCAAGTCAAACACCAAATCTTGATACTCCTCAAGTCAAGTTCCAAGCCTAGGAAGATAGGGTGTCACCATTGGTAAAGCCCTCATTCTCTAAACCCTAAAACTCCCTTTTAACTTCTTGTTCATCTTGTTCTTCTTACTTTGATTTACTTTATATCTATTTTAACTTAAGTCTTGACCTAAGATGGTCATCTTGAAGTTCATCTTCATGAATGACCATCTCAAATGGTCCACATTTTAAATCTCTAGTTGATTTTTCTCTTTAATTTCATCTCTACAAAATATCCCCTTTTCCTTTGCAAAGGACATGTTTAAACCCCATAAATTCCCCAAGGATGACTTGAATATGATAACCACTTAACACAAAGTAGTGTAATCAAGTCTAGGGATGAAAATGGGGTGAACATAGATGCAAATCCCCCAAAAATCACATTTTCCCTCAAGAACATCTTGCTGTCCAGTAGCATTGTTCTAAGAACTCTGTCCATGGTCTAATTTTTTGGACATACAGAAACTTGTAATTTGGTGTTGACTACAAAATACTTTTTGTAGCCAACATCCATAGATTTCCATACATATTTTTACTTTATTTTTTTCGTGAGTAAAACTCCCTTTTTTAAATTTTCTTTCAAAGGTCAGTTCATCAGTCTCTGGAAGTCCAGATTTCATATCTGAGATTTCCAGAAGGTTTTGGTCCACCAAATCACCTCCAAATGGGAAAATTCTTTCACAGAAACCTTATTTAGGGTGTTTTTAACAACTTTCATTCTCGGACTTTCCCCAGATTCTGAGATTTTTAAGCTCTTAAACCCATTTTAAAATAAAGTGTCCACTGCCTTTTTCATTCTGGCAGAAATGTTTTTCAACTTCAAAAAATCTTTTGAGTCCCAAAACTCAACCCAAAAATCACACCAAAAATCATGAGATTTATTCAAAGTCTAATAAAGAGTTCCCAATTTTTACTTTTCAGTTTCAATTTATTTTGGCCAAAACACACACACATAAATGGTTTTTAATGCTTGGAAGACTCGTTTTACGAGGCATTCCGGGTGAACACTAACGTTCTTCCCGGCGTGTAACGTGACCTCCGAACCCAAATTTCTGATCTCGGGCATTTTTCAAAGTTTTGGCCCTTAAAACAAAAATGGCGTGGCGACTCCGTTTGATTTCAAAAATCGGGTACATCACAGTGGCGACTCTGCTGGGGATAAGAATGAGTTTTATCTTTTCAAAAAAAAAAGAAAAGCTTTTTGAGGGTCAAGCTTCCGTCCCGGCATTTGAAACCGTTTGTTGTGTGTGTGTTGATTTTTCACATTTTCGTGTTGTTTTGGTCGCCTCGGAAAAAGTCAAAATTTTGACTGTCGGACCCGTTGCCTTGAATTTTGAATCATGTGTTTATGTGTGCATTTACTTTAAAAAAAAAAGACTTCAAAAAAAAAATTCAAAAAAAAATCAAAAAAAAAATAATTTCAAAAAAAAAAGATTTTCAAAAAAAAAAAAAATTTCCAAAAGGAAAACTTTCAAAAAAAATCATGCATCATACTTTTTAAGACACATGCGAAAATTTCTATTTTACTCAGAAAAAGAAGATAGACTGCTTGCACACTACGCGCACTTGGCCTTACACTGCACACTACGTCCCTAACCCGGGGAAATCCCTGTAGCGGCCCGTTTGGTCTTATTACGCCTCTCGGTGCAAGCACGAGACTACCCAAACATCCCATGGAGCCTCGTGTCGACCATGCACTTGTCCGTGACACACTTTGTCCGAGACCCGGTTGGTTTTTAGTCTGGTCTGTGTCATGCCCTGTCTGTGTATAGACCTTTCCTTTCAAGCCTTAGTCGGCATACCGAGTCAATATCTTTCGGGGACCCTAATCAGTCGAAGTTCTGCCGGTTTTCCGTCACGGGCTTTGACCAGATATTGACTGGTGCCTTGACTTTGACTCTGACTGGCACAAATTATACACTGACTCCCAGCATGACACTGAGTCATCAAGGATTAATGATTATTCCATGCCTAATTACGGCCTAATTGACGGCAGGTCAAGATCAATTGTGGACATTTATCAGTCCAAATCATGCCGACTTTTTGTCGAGCCCTCGGACATGATCTTGACTTTGACGTCAGCTTTGTCCGTAATTTACATCAAATGCTCGTTAAGACTCGATTACCCGCCAGACTTTTAGGATCGTTTTTCTTTCGGTCGGTGGGACCCGCTTGCCCTATAGAACCCTCGCCCGGGGCTGTCCACCTTGGGAGGTCGAAATACAGGTGGAATACGAGGGGCTTATAGACGTAGTGACGGGGCCCACTGATCCAGGATCCAGAGTAGTTTGCGAAAAATAAGAGCAATCTTTTCCAACCGATTATGTTAATAAAACATGCTTTAAGTAAACAAGAACAAATAACTGCATGTTGCATGAGCCCAAAGCCCAAACACCTACCCTCCTTCATTCCCAGACATCTGAACCCTCGTGTCTTTCCCCCCGCATCTCCTCACAAAGGTTGGTTCCGGACACCGGATCACCGTTTGATCAGTTGGGAAGAGTCAAGCGCATCATCAGCTTCGCCGTTTGTTACGACTCCGGGTTTCAGAATGTCTGCATCAGCTGGTAATGATGGGGACAACGTCACTCCGCCTCCCGGGACCCCTCAGACAGAACAGCAGTGGAATCAGTTAGCAGAACAGATGAGATTACGACAGGAAGCACAACTGAATAGCCTTATGGAGGCTATCAAAATCCATGGTTTGGCCGCCAGCCTCAACCCCGACGGCACCTTCACCGTGGAAGAAGAAGAGGATGCCAATCCCACTCTCAGTCGCCCTGATTACTCCAGGATGCCACCACCCACCTCCTATGGTACCACTACCAGAACCCATGCTCCTCGGCCTCTGGGTCAGCCAGCTCCCCAACCACAGACCACCGAATCCATGCAGCCTGACGGCACTAATCAGTTCACAGTTCCTCAGTGGGGACAAAGCCGATCACGGAATGTCTTCTCATGGTTGGGGTTACCTCGGAATGCCCCAAAGAAATTGGAATCCCACCTCGGTTTGGAACCGATCAATCCAGGACCTTCACGGCAGCTTTGGAACGCCCCTACGCCCGGTCCAGGGACAACAAATCGAGCCCTTCCTCGAGAATGATGCTAGCTCGCCCGCTCCTAACACTTTTCACAAACCCATTTCTCACTCGGGGTTCGATGGATTACCAAACCTCCATCCCGGTTTCATCGTAATCATCGGGACCGCAGTACCCCCGGGTTATACACCATCGCCACAGCCAGCCATGCAATCCAACAACCAGGGACAAGGCACCCGCATCTAAGCCTACTTATGGGTCTCACTCCGGAACCCGAGCTATTCGGCTACCTCAGTGCCGCCTCCACCTTCTCTCGCCAATGGGAAGCCAACAAAGAATCCGCTGGGTTTTATCCCTTTGCCCAAGCCCTACCTACATTCCCGGGGTAATTTGGGCCAAGGACAGTTTTCACCTATGCCCCGGAGTATGGTATCCCTTCCACCGGTGTGCCGCAGTGTGGTAACTCCTCACTCTTGCTCGGTCAGCTGGATTGAATGCCATGGTCCCACCAAAAGATCCTCATCCGGCCCGGTTCATGGAACAACATAAGGAAATGAAAGCGCAGATTGCTGAATTGACCGCTAAGAAGCTCGCTCTTCCGCCTACGGACCCGGACTCCATTGTGCCCCCGCCCACAAATTCGTGATGCCTAATCTAGATCTGTTTGATGGGACCGCATGCCCGAAAACTCACCTTGATACATACACTTTGGCAATGAAAGCTAAGGGATGCACAAACCGGCGGTTGGCCGACTACTTGATCTCATTTGAAGTCGGGGGCTTTGAAATGGTTCTTTCGCTTAAAACCCGAGGCCGTGGCCACATGGGACCAAATCACTAGTGCTTTCACAGAGAGAAGTACAAAGCTAACTTGGAATGGGAAACAAATAGAGTTGATCTGCAGACAACAGTGCAGCGTCTCGATGAGAACATCGGGGATTTCTACAAGCGGTGGAATCTGAAACTCAGTGAGATGGCCATCCCTCCTTCTGAAGAGGAACAATTGGACATCTTTCAGTCATGTCTGAAACCAAATGAGAGCCTCCCTCGGTCACTTCCCTACGCGGACTTGCGCGCAATGGTTAATTCCGGGGCTAAATTTGAGAGGGCTCACAATCAACAAGTTGTTGCACCTACCTACGAATACCGGGCTTCATCCACCTCCAACACGACTTCCCGCCCACCCTATTCGGGACAGATCAGTAACAATGCCACTCCCTTTGTTCCCAAGAAACCTGATGCGTCCAGATCCCGGCTCCAAGACTTGAGAAACTTTGGGATGCCTTTGAGTGATATCTTCAGAGGTTTGGTAAAAGAAGGTTTGCTTCGGCCTTTTGAAAATTATCAGCCCAGAAACCCCAATGCTCTTTTGGATACCTCCAAGCATTGTGCCTTTCATCAGTACCATGGGCACTTGACAGACGATTGCGTCCCCCTGAAAAAGGCAATCCAAGGTTTGATTGAGCAAGGGAAGTTAGAGGTGCCTGAAGGGCCCAATACTATCAGTAACCCGTTCCCTAGAAATAACAACATGAGCGTCAACATGGTCGAGTTTGGTGATTCAAGACTCGTGGGCATAAGGGAATTTGACTCGCCCTTTTGTGAGATCGATGAACCAGTCATCGCAGGCAATGAAAACGGCTGGGTTGAGCAAGGGATTGCCAAAGAAATCCTGGTGGAAAGATCTGCGATAGCTCCCATCTCCAGCGTCGAAGAGTAAATGCATGGTCCAACAGCAAAGAACGGCTAGACTAGGGGCTACCTATCTCTAAAATAGTCTTTTAAGTCAACCTTCGTAGGTTCTAGTACTTCTCTTTCACCTAAGTCCTTCCTGGACATTTGTCGTTGTAAGTCCATTTTGGACATAGTAGTTAAATGTCTAACTTTTATATAAGTCTTCTTTCTTTTCTTGCTAGACTCGAGACATCACTTGCGCACCCACGTTACACTTAATTGAAATGGTTTTATCCAAAATGATCACTTGTGCTGCTCAACCACTAATTCTTTGAAATGATTAATATTCAAATTAATTAGAGTGAGAAAGTCAATTGATATCCTTCTCAAATTGGGGCTTACCAACTCCCCCTCTTGCATCTCATATGCTCACATCATCCTCGTCATTTCGTTGCTCGATGAATTCGCATGGATATTTTCTCATTAAAAGCTTAAGCAAGCAATGAAGACTTAATCTCAATTAGGTCATCTGGTAGGGATTTCGGCTGAAGCCTCTCACCCATAGGAAAGCCATTACCTCACCCTCACCAAATAATACCTTTCATTTCAAGATCGGAGTGTTTTGAAACCCTGTTTAGCCATCACATTTGCTCCTTACTGAGAGAAGTCCAAGCAAGGCCAAGAAGTTAGCTTCGAGAGTCGCGATGCGCAAAATATCTCAAGCCATGAAGGAAGGACAAAGATAATCCTCAACTCCTCAGGAGGCCTTCCAAAAAAAAAAAAGGACTGTCGATCCCCACAATTCAGCAAAAGTCCCCGACTCCTCAAGAAGCTCTCCAAAAAGGGAGCCCGAGTTCTCGCAAGTTCGCAAAAGTTCTCGACGGCCTGGACTTCCTCTCACCATTACCTTAAATCAATCCCAAGCCACCCTCTCGCTTTTAGAGGATATTCCCATTACCATTACCCTCGCCTTTGGCCAAAGTCAAAATCTGACCTCTCCTTCTTAGAGGCAATCAATCTTCATCACCGTAGATTTCCCGAGCCAACCTCTCATCTTTAGAGGTTCAGTCAGTAAAAGGCCCAGCCGACCTCTCATTTTAAGAGGTCATAATTTCCCAAATCACCCGATGGTCGATCGAAGCCCGGAAACCCAGCTGTAATTCCTATCGGATAGCAATTTCACCGTAATATCTTTAAGATCTAAATCAATTTGATGCTTCATTGCTGGCTTAAATTGGAATCTAATCCATCTTGATTCAAAATCATCAATCAAAGATTGTGCAAATTCAAATCTGATTCATTCGACATTTCATGTGAGCATATTTCATTTCTCCTCCACAAACACTTGCCGTGGATGTCCCATTGGGGCTCCGCATCCGTGTCTTTCATGGACACTCTAAGGGGATATGTTATTCAAATCTCCAATCCTCAAAATCCTCAAAGGACCTCAAAATCTCGAACTTTCACATTCATTCTCTCTTCAATCGGGCTAAGCCCGAACTACGGCGACCTGAGCTCCTCATGATGAGGGGAACGTAGGCAACCATAATTGGTCCGGTCGAAATCACAAACAAATCTCGAAAAAAAAAATCCGGTCTCATCAAGGATCGTCCCTACACACTTTCCGAGCTTGATTCTCGATATCAGTTGGCTTTCTCCTTGTGATTAATCAAAATATTTGTTCACATCAGATTTAGGGGTTGAATAACTCGAACATTAACAAAGGGTTTTAAGCAGCCTTGTGATCCTCACAAATAAAACAAGTTTTCAAGTGTCTCGACAAGTCTTCTCTCTCTCCATCATAGGGAAATAGAGACAAACACTGTCTTTCTGTCAGCAGGGGATTCCATACACTTTTCCACACCTTGTGATGCTTATACTCTCTCAAAAGAGTCAAACCAAAAGCGAGAGTGTCATACACAAATTCGGGAGACATTCCCACCTTTCAAAAGATATGCCCCTGCACGTAAACATTTCTGAGTCTTGTCCAGTGACTGATTGACTAAGGTCTGAAAAGATGGGTGCCTCCTCTGTAAGACTACTCTGAATTTCTTCATGATGGGGCTTTGCTAAGCGGTTCTCCCAGGTTTTCATGTATCAGCTCTTCAAGCTGGGGCTTCTATAGTCATCTTTGGGTCCACATTGGGTTCTTCACCACGAGATAGATTCGATCTTTATCAGATTATTTTTCAGGATTGCTCTGCATTACCAATCAGATTGGGACTCTGCTAATTATGTCGGGATCACAACGAGGTTATAAGATTGGGGCTTCGCCAAGTCACTTCTTCAAAATCTGGACTTTGCCTACTCAGTTCTTCAAACCGGGGCTTTGCCAAAGAAGGGATCTTTCCTCGCTTTAATGGGATCCGGGGGCTTTGTCAAGATGGTCTTTTAAACATGAATTTCATCAAGTCACAAGAAAGGTCTAGGCACATCAACAACTAGATTTTCAACTTGGTACATAGCAGCTTCCCGTAGCATCGAAATTTAAGATCTGGGGTTTCTCCCAGCAGTAGCAATTTCATCAAATCATTCTCCGAACAAGGTTTCGGCCAAGTCACAGCTCACCCAAATGAAAGAAGTTTCACTCATACCGACGTACTCTAGAGCCTGTCGGCATCAGCTTCAAATGACCAAGATTGAGAGGGAAAATTTCAACCAAGACCCGGGATCCGAATCCAATCTCATCAAAATTGAGGTCCATGCGATACTGTTAACAAAACCTCATTAACAACCGTTGTTTAAATCGCGATCGAGGGCTTTCACCCCCCTCCCACTTGCTCAAAATCTGTTCCAAACAGTTTCCAGACACATACATTCCAATACATCCCCTCTCATCACCATGCATCCCCACAAAAATCTCCCCAGGGCTCATGTAGCATGCACAAAACTTGAATCAATAGGAAAAATCCTAAGTGATTGAAGATCATAAATCATAATTTCCTTGTCAAAAGCTTAGGCTAAGTGCATCTCCAAAAGCAAGTAAATGCATCATCTCGCGAACATATGCAGTGATACTCTCATAATCATTTTGGTTCTATGCATGCATCTGTCATCGTGAATGTCATATATGCATATTCATCTCTACTAACAAATGCAGCAAATCGTTAACAAAGACCGCCCCGCGAATGGCAATCCAACAACTCTTCATCACCATCAGCAGTAGCCTCAGTCCTTCCGGCAGCTACAGGTAAGCACAGCACAGGTATGAAAGCAAATCTTAGTCAACTACTTTTCTAAAAGAACATTATCATCAAATCTTAGGGTGACTTCCCAAAATAGTCAAATCTTAGGGTGACTTACCAAAAATAGTCAAGTCTTAGGGCGAATTCCCAAAAATAGTCAAATCTTAGGGCGACTTCCCAAAAACAGTCAAACCTCGGGTGACTCCCGAATACCGTCAAACCATCAAAGACCATCCCCAGCAGTTGTCGAACTACGTCCAGGCTTGATTCCCACTCGGGATACGTAGGTAGCCTACCATAGGTCCAACCACTTGACCAACACGGTCACCCTTTTCCCCGGTAATCCTCGTAAGCTCAAATCTTCCCCAGCGAGAACGCCCTCAAACAGTCTCCCTCAGGTACAAAACCTCGACTTAGGATCATACTCCTGAACCCGAGTCCCCATTTAGGTTCATACTCTGAACTGAAACCCCGACTTAGGATCATACTCTGAACTAGGTCCCCATTTAGATTCATACTCCCGAACCGAAACCCCGACTTAGGATCATACTTCCCGAACTAGGTCCCCATTTAGGTTCATACTCCCGAACCGAAACCCCGACTTAGGATCATACTCTGAACTAGGTCCCCATTTAGGTTCATACTCCCGAACCGAAACCCCGACTTAGGATCATACTCCACGAACTAGGTCCCCATTTAGGTTCATACTCCCGAACCGAGTCCCGACTTAGGATCATACTCCGAACTAGGTCCCCATTTAGGTTCATACTCCTGAACTGAAACCCCGACTTAGGATCATACTCCTGAACTAGGCCCCCATTTAGGTTCATACTCCTGAACTGAGTCCCCGACTTAGGATCATACTCCTGAACTAGGTCCCCATTTAGGTTCATACTCCTGAACTGAGTCCCCATTCAGGTTCATACTCCTGAACTGAAACCCCGACTTAGGATCATACTCCTGAACTAGGTCCCCATTTAGGTTCATACTCCTGAACTGAGTCCCCACTTAGGTTCATACTCCTGAACTGAGTCCTCATTTAGGTTCATACTCCTGAACTGAATTCTCATTTAGGTTCATACTTCTGAATTTAACCTCAGCTTAGGTTCATCCCCGACGAAAGTTAACGGAATTCCGGTCCCTTCAAATGAAGTCCACCAAAAGACTATCTATCCCCTCGAAGTCTGTCCCCAACGAAAGGATACGAACATCGAAGGAAATTGTTGGGTATGCATGTTTTAACCCTCCTATTTTGTATTAGATTTGATTGATACCATAACCTCCTGTCTATTTTAAGGACTTTAGGACCCTATGTAATGAAGCTTAGACTTCAATTTTTTAGCTAAGTCCATTTTATAGATTAGGTTAATTTTAGGCTTGAAGACTGGCACAAGACTCATTGGAATTGAGAGTTGCAGTTCAGAAGTTTCAAACCGCTCCTTCCAACCGCCCTAGCAAAACCGCCCTTAGCACTTGCTTGGTGAAATCTTATGTTTGAAACTACCCTTGAACTACTTCAGTGCAACCGCCTTATGATGAACCGCACCCTTGCAGTTCAACTTCAACCGCACTATGCAACCTCACTGGAGTCATCAACCGCACTTGTCAAACCGCCTATACTCCAGAACCGCTCCAATGATTGAGACTTGAAGTGAACCACCTTTTGTCATTATAATACACATCGGCAATATCCAATGTCAACCACCTTATCTTGTCACGTGATTCAAAGTCGGAGAAGACTCTGCAAGGATCTTGAAAAGGTGACAGTGTCCAAACCTCATTGCTTGCGGTGGAGCATTATCGGCTTTATCTGCAACTACGTACCAAAGGACAAAAGTGGTTGTTGTGGACCAATAAGAAAGCATCAAGTCTTGTCCTTCAAGCATTTGTGTCCAACGGCTACATTTTGGATGCTTGGGTATAAATACCCCTAATCTTCACCATTTGAAGATTGCTTGAAAAATTTGAGAAATTCTTTGTGTTCATGAGAAGTTGAAGCTACGCCGAAATTCTTAGTCCTTTGAATCTTCATCTTCTTCCTTCAAGAAATATTCCGAGCCCAGAAATCAAGCCTTAACACATTCAAGAATCATTGTGCTCTACATCTCATGCATTTAAAGAGCCTTGATCTTGTTCTCACACACACGCCTCATTTGTTCTAATCACATAGATTAAACACTTGAGATACACTTTAGTTATAGTTTTGGATTTGTTCTTCATAGCAAAGATTTTATTGTACCTTGTAATCTCACAATACTTAATATAAAATCTCTCTTAGAAATCCAAGACTAACCATCTTGGTAGTGGACGTAGATCGTTTATCGATTGAACCACTCCAAATAGCGTCTTCTTACTTTCTGCAATTATATTTCCTGTGCTTACTAATTATTTATCTTTGTCTCTGTTTGATCTTTATTTAGATATCCATTATTGTGAAATAGTGTTTGGAATTAACAGTGTCAAAACCTCACTTGTTTGTAAACCGCACTTACCAACTACTTTATTAAAACCGCTTTACAAACCTCCTCTATCAAAACCGCTTTATACTCTATATATTCATTGTGCATTTTACATCTATCACTTGCGAGTCTATTATCAACTGCAAGAGGATTTTGTAAGCAAGAGGTTTAGTTTTTTTTAAGAGGGCGAAAAATTTTAAACAGCTATTCACCCCCCCCTCTAGCTGTATTTTCACCCTTGTTGCCACCTTTGGGACCAACAAGTGGTATCAGAGCTAACACATTTTAAAACGTTTGTTTTCAAGCTTAACGGCTTGTGTGCCGATTCGATATGGCAACCTCAAAGACAATGACTACGGTTAACTATTCACACATTCCAATGTTGGACGAAGACCACTTTGACATCTGGAAGTGCCGAATGCTCATTCATTTGGAAACTATAGATGAAATGCTTTGGTGGAGTGCGTGATCAATGGCCCGTTAGTTCCAATGAAGGCCAACACGGATGCAACCACCGGTGCAACAATTCCGAGAGGTTAAAAAGCCAAAAGAAGAGTGGTCGGATGAAGAGAAGAGATTGGTTGCCTTGGACGGCAAGGCTAGGCACATCATTTACGGAACCCTCCCTGTATCAACTCTACGAAAGTGATGTACCTCAAAACCGCAAAGCGAGATGTGGGATGCCATTGAGAGCTACCTCGAAGGTGATGATGAATGCAAGGAAACCAAATTATATCTTTGTTGAAAGATCATACAACAACTTCAACGGAAAATCCAACGAAACCTTGCGTCAAACCTACGACCGATATGTTGAGGTAATTAATGCGTGTAGATCTCTTGGCAAAACTTTAACCGATAAGGAAATCAATATGACTTTCCTATACGCTTTAGGTTCTAAATGGGTAAATAAGGCTACCTCTTTAGAAGACTCCAAAGTTTTGGGTACTTGGTCGTTAAGTAACTTGTACGCCAATCTTAGAGTCTATGAATTAAAATTAAATCATATTGAAGAGATTGAAGGAAAAACCAAATCGCTTTCCATGTCCGTAGTGGAACAAGAGGAGAAACCATCTACATCCAACCAAACCGCTGATCCTTCCATATCAACCTCATCACTCATCGAGATGGATGATGATGATTTTGCCATGTTTGTGAAAAGATTCCAAAAATTTAGAAAATCCTCAAAACCTTTCACAAAATCATTTTCAAAAGGCAAACCTCTGCAACGTTTTCTAAAAATTTGGAGATACAAAGAAAAGAGTGATCTAGTTTGCTACAATTGTAGAAAACACGGTCACTTTGCATACTGAGTGTCCACGACCTAAATATGAATACATGAAAAGAAAACCTCTCTGCGAAATTTTCTCGTCGCAAGGGAATGGTTCTTTGAGGAGGAAGAGAATTCTAAGGAATTAGCAACTTGGATTGAAGCAGATTACGATGATGGAAGTGATGATGAAACCGAAGAGGTTAATCTACGCTTAGTTGCAGATGCTTCCGATGAATCGGATTACGAGTCGGTCGAGTTGCAAGATATGGAAGAAAAGGAGGTTTCTACAAAACTTCCAAATTTTAAATTGGATGATGATATCAAACTTACTCCTAGCATTAAGATAGGAAATTGCTCGTATTCACGTCCCATTTTTCCTCCTACAAATGCTCCACCTTCAAAAACTATTCCAAAGAAGAAAATTTTGAAAAAGGTGGTGGAAGAGGTTTCTCCCATGGAACATGAAAGGATGTTCAAGGAAGCGAGAAATGGTGATCCATCGGTTCTCAAATCTTAAGAAAGCCTTAAGCTTAGCTCATGATGAACTTAATCTATACAAGACGGAGAAAAGCTGTGATGAGGTCTGAAATTTCTAATCTTAAGGACCAAATCAAACAGATGACTCCTCTTGCGATCAAAACCGCATCCTTGAAACTAAGGTTGCTTTGCACTTCAACTCGGGAATGATGACTTGGTAACCCAAATCGACGATCGCCAAAAGATTATTGATTCGTGGCTCAAGTCTCAATCCACCAAGGATAAAATCATGGACTTCCAAGTTCCTCCTGGAACTAAGGATGGTCTAGGGTTTGGATACGAGGAAGAGGAGAAGTGTGCATCCTCGAGTGAAAAGGATGAGGAATTTCGAGAACTAACTAAAGAAATTCCCAAGGAGAAGCATGCTAAAGGAAAGGGTAAAGGACGACAAATTAATTATGTCTACCCTAAAGGAAAGCAATATGGAAAGAATTACGTGTTGAAACCTAAGGATTACGTAGGCAGTGAAGAGGAAATGGCTTATGGAATTGGTCGCATACACTGCTCCAACCGCTCACAGTGGTAAAGGTAGTCTGCCAACTCCGGGTACGACCGCGCTTCTTCTTCGACCGCTCCTCCTGCCTTCAAAAGCGGGAATAGCGTTCCCAGGAAATACGTGGTCAAACCAAAGCTGTTCCCTTTATCTCAGGACTCTTAGTGAGCTGCTCCTCCAAAACCACTTCCTTGTCCCAAACCGCATGCAACTCCTAAGAAGAGTAAGGAGTTAGTAAAACCTCATGAAGCTTGTAGCTATTATAAATGTTACGTGTGTGATGGTTTAGGTCACAAGGCTGCAGAATGCCTTTTGCGGTTCACATCCAATGCCGGGAAGAGTAAACCTCCTTCATCAAGCGAGGTGTGGGTCGTAAAGGGTTGCTAACTTCAGGACCCAAGGAATAAAGGGGACCTCGTTCTTAATGTTTACATTTCGGGTCCTCTGCTTCATGTGGTCACTCCAAGGATAATGAATGGTATCTTGACGGTGGGTGCTCAAGACATATTTGGAGATAGATCATTACTTGAAGATGTCGTTGAAGCAAGTGGTCCGTCTGTAACCTTTGGTGACAACAACAAAGGCAAGACCATTGGATATGGTGTTATAAGGAGAGGAAACCTAACTATTGAGAAGGTTTCTCTTGTCGATGGACTCAAGCACAACCTCCTTTCAATTTCTCAATTTTGCGACAAAGGAATGCTTTGCAACTTCACGTCATCAAATTGCTTTATCAAAGATAGCATTTCCGGCGTCACCCTACTCACAGGGATTCGTAAGAGTAATATTTACATTATTGATCTAAATTACGCATGTAGTATTACTAATCTCTGTTTTGTAGCTAAGAATGTGAGCGAAAATAGTTGGCTATGGCACAAGAGGTTGAGCCACTTGAACTTCAAGTATCTTGCAAAGATTGGTAGGGAAAACCTCGTTCGTGGTTTACCCAAAGTGGCTGACCACCATCCGAGAGAAATGCGGTGCATGCCGGCTTGGTAAGCGATCCGCGTCGTCTTTCACCGTGACAAGACCGCTCCTTCAACTTCAAGATGCTTACAACTGCTTCACATAGATTTGTTTGGACCCGTAACCACTGCCAGCATTGGAGGAAATAGATATACCTTAGTGGTGGTGGATGATTACTCAAGATATACGTGGGTTGAGATGATGATTTCCAAAGATGACTGCTATGAGATTCTCACCGCACTCTTTAGACGGCTCCAAACTCAAAAAGAAGACGACATCGTTAGTGTTCGATCAGATAATGGAACAGAATTTAAGAACAACGGTGTTGCTCAGTATTGTGATGACCATGGGATTGATCACAATTTTTCAACCGCTGGTGTTCCACAACAAAATGGGGTTGTGGAAAGGAAGAATAGGACGTTGATTGAAATTTGGAAAGACTATGATATCTGAAGCGAAGCTACCTCAGTATTTTTGGGCTGAAGCAATCAATACCGCATGCTTCACTCAGAACCGATCCCTCATCAACAAAACCTATAACAAGACTCCCTATGAGCTTTGGCGAGGAAGAACCCCCAACATTGCATTCTTCAAGATCTTTGGCTGCAAATGTTTTGTCCTCTACAATGGAAGAGAAAATAGAGGTAAATTCGGAGCTAAAGCCGACGAAGGTATTTTTGTTGGGTATGCTAAACATTCTAAAGCTTTTCGTGTTTTCAATAAAACTAGTTTAAAAATAGTTGAGTCTGTCCATGTTACGTTTGATGAGCATTCTCTCCTTGAGCCACATTTGGCTCCAAATGTTGCTGATGATTTTGTTGAGCATAATGAACCAGGTGAACCATCCCAAATCGCACCTGAACCTCAACTGCAAAATCCAGCACCCTCAACTGACCTTCCCTCAAACCGCACCTTTCAAACCGCTTTGAAGTACTTACTCCGGATGCAACTCCAAGGAAGAAGAAGTTGAAAATTCCCCTATCCGGCTTGTAGAACCTCTTCGTCAACTTACCTTCCATGACTTATTTGAAGGATCTAACGATGTTCCAATTGAAGATCTTGACAAACCTCGGTCCAACCGGACTTACCCCGGAGGTTCGTGAAGTCGGCGGTCACCCTCTCACAAATGTGATTGGTGATCTGTTTTCCGGTGTTCAAACAAGGAGATCAAATTATGACGAACATACTTCTATTTTATCTCAAGTTGAACCCAAGAAGATTGATGAAGCACTCCAAGATTCCAGTTGGGTCGTTGCTATGCAAGAAGAACTCAACCAATTTGAAAGATGCAAAGTCTGGACTTTGGTGCCTAGACCTCAGGATCAAGGAGTGATAGGAACTAAGTGGGTATTTAGGAATAAGATGGATGAGAATGGAAGCATCACTAGGAATAAAGCAAGGTTGGTTGCACAAGGATATAGGCAAGAAGAAGGAATCGATTATGACGAAACCTTTGCTCCAGTTGCAAGATTGGAAGCTATCAGAATCTTCTTAGCCTACGCCTCTTTCAAGCATTTCAAGTTATATCAAATGGACGTAAAGAGTGCATTCCTCAACGGCGAACTGCAAGAGACCGTGTATGTTGCCCAACCACCTGGATTTGAAGACTCCAAATTTCCCAATCATGTCTACAAACTCCAAAAAGCTTTGTATGGACTTAAGCAAGCTCCAAGGGCATGGTATGAGACTCTTTCTAAATTTTTACTAGAAAAAGGATTTAAACGTGGTAAAATTGATACAACTCTTTTTATTGCCAAATATAATGAGCATACTTTACTTGTTCAAATTTATGTCGATGATATTATTTTTGGTTCTACTAATGAGTTACTTTGTAAGCGTTTCGAAAAGCTAATGAAAAGCAAGTTTGAGATGAGCATGATGGGAGAATTAACATTCTTTCTCGGGCTTCAAATCAAGCAATGCGAAGAAGGTATTTTCCTCAGCCAAGCCAAATACACCAAGGAGTTGATAAAGAAGTTTGGATTAGAAAATGCTAAAGCATATGATACTCCTATGGCCACCGAAAATAAACTAGACAAGGATCTCAAAGGTAAGAAAGTTGATCAGACTTTATATCGAGGTATGATCGGCTCATTACTTTACTTAACTGCTAGTAGGCCCGATATCATGTTTAGTGTCTGTGTATGTGCTCGCTACCAAGCAGATCCTAGAGAAGCACATCTTATTGCAGTCAAGCGTATAATCCGCTATTTATCTGGAACCACTAACCTTGGACTTTGGTATTCCAAAGATTCGAACTTCGATCTTGTAGGTTATTCGGATGCGAGATTATGCGGCTTGTACTATTGACAGGAAAAGCACTAGTGGTACTTGTCATTTCCTTGGAAATAGACTAGTTGCTTGGGCCAGCAAGAAGCAAGCTTCAGTTTCGGTGTCTACCACGGAAGGATGAGTATATTCTTCTTTGGTAGTTGTTCTTTGTCAAATCCTTTGGATGAAGCAGCAGTTGGTGGACTATGGAATTGAAGAAGGAAATTGCCCGATCATGTGCGACAACACTTCAACAATTTCAGTCTCTAACAACCCTGTCATGCATTCCAAGACCAAGCATATTGATATCAAGTATCATTTCCTCAAAGACCATGTGGAGAAGAGGAATATCCATTTAGAGTATGTGGGGACAGATAATCAGATTGCTGACATCCTCACCAAGGCTCTTGACTCCAAGAGGTTTTCTTTCCTCAGAGGAGAAATGGGTATGCTTGAACTTAAATAAGTCCATTCCTTTTATTGACTAACTTGTGTGTTGAGTTTAGGTTGTATTTCTTATTGTAAATTTCAACCGCACCATTGTTGAACCGCGTTCTTTCAAACCGCATGAGTGGTCAACCGCCTCTGCAGCCAACCGCTTAGTCCGAACCGCATGCTGCTTATGACCGCTCCATCTTCAACCGCCTTCAACATATGGTATTTTCAAAATCAGTTTTAATTTTTTTTATCTTTAAAAAGGATATGCGGTTTAAAAATGTCTTCAACTGCACTGCCACGTGGACCCAAGGTAAGTTCCTTTATTTTTATTTTAGTCCACATTTTGACATAAGGGCATTTTTGCAAATGTTTTCCCACGCTATTTCAAAATTTAAATGCATTTAATGCAAAGGGAACATTAGCATTTAAAGCTCTCTTGTCAGCCGTCATTGGTTAAAGAATAGGAGATGAAAGGGTGCAACAGAGGTAATGATTCAGTTTATGGGAAAATCAAACTGTCCTTTCAACTGCCCTAAACCTGAATTTTACCTATAAATAGCAGACAAGACAACGATTTCAACTCTTCCTACTCTGTCTTCTCTGCAAAAACACTTTCTACCAACTCACTCTCTCTCTCCTCCAAAAGCTTCATAAAATTTTTTTTAAAAAAAAAAAAAACTTTCTTCAATGGCTCCCAAGGCACCATTTACTGATATGGTATGTTCTTCTAACTTCATCTTTCTTTATTTTCTGCAAAATCATCCTTGAATCAGCCATTGTTGAACCTTCAAAGTTGCGAAACCCTTGGATGAATTTTT
The DNA here is from genome assembly GCA_022495995.1 of Adenophora triphylla var. japonica. Taxonomy (NCBI): domain Eukaryota; kingdom Viridiplantae; phylum Streptophyta; class Magnoliopsida; order Asterales; family Campanulaceae; genus Adenophora; species Adenophora triphylla. The sequence continues at coordinate 132,317 of JAFEMH010003556.1, read as the reverse complement.
GTTCATAACTGCTTTATCTGTTTATCATTTTGTATGATTTCAGTTGGGTTTTGCTCGGATTTGTTGTTAGATTCTTTATATGTAATTTATTTTACGATCAACCAATGATTTGAACACTGATTTTGGAATTTAAAATTTTCTCATTCGAAAACCCATTTGAGTGTTCTTGCTTGTTCATGTTGATTCTGAGCAAAGTATGAATTTTTAAGGTTATATTGTTAATCTACTGCTCAATGTGATCATTTTGACATGTTATTTGTTGATTTTGGTGAACTTTTGTTGAATCTCTGTTTTTAGTGTTCTAAGTGTTCTTCGTGTTCATCATGCCTTCAACATGACTGTTCATATGCCATGTTAAAATTGTCACATGTTTTGGTTCATTTGATTTTCACACATGTTTTTGTACTTAGAAAATTTTTCAATAAATTTTTATGCACTGATTGTGAACATCAACCGCATGCCTTGATTGTTTGGAACTGCATTCATGAATACTCCTTGATTCCAACCGCATGTTCTCTTCAAACCGCATTCACTTTTGAACCGCATGCAAACTATGAACCGCTTGTTATTTTGAAACCGCATGCCTATTAGCTATTTATGATGTTATTTTGAAACCGCATGCTAAGTTTGTTTGAGATATTACTTAGTATATAAATTTGGACACCATAACCTTCCTCTCCAAGCACCGCTTGCAGTGTGGGATAAACTTGGATTACAATGCCACGTACTAGTATAATCTCTTACATATTTTCTAAGTGTTTTAATTATATTCACAATTTACTTGAGGTTTGGAGTTCTCAATATTTTCAACCGCATCAATTGCCAACCGCATGGATGCCCAAACCGCTTGTGCATTGTGAATCACTTTTTGGATCTAAACCCTTTGTTTCATTTTGTAGGATCCTAAATTCTTTATTCCAGGCTATGAGATCAATGAGCCTGAGCTCCAAGGAGATGCTCTTGGTAGAGAGATGATCAGAAGACTCACTACCTCTGGAATCCTCCCTCTCTTCAACAAAGGCCAATCTTATATCATTCCTTCCTTTGTGGATCAGTTCTACTCCTCTGCTGTTCTAGGAGACAGAGAATTATCAGATGGCACCACGATCAAATGCCTGGTTGGCAGTGTTGAAGGCTTTGATATATCCATTGATCATCTGGATATTAGAAGTACTTATGGATTTCATGTGTCAGGATGCCCCATGGAGGTTGATCAGGAAGTGTTGGATGCAACCGCTCAGTCAATGGTCAATCTGACCTCTCTATCTGGTTATTACAAGAAGAAGGCAAGGAGGGAATTTGGTGAATTAATGAGCCACTTGGGCTATTTAGTAGGGTTGTCTGTATGTGGGAAAACTGGCAACCACAACAACTTCACTACTCAGCAATGGACTTACTGTTGTGCCATTTATAATGGAATTAAGTTGAATTGGCCCAAGATCCTGATGAAAGAAATGGCTAGCTCTATTGATACCTACCAATCGAAGATCAAGAATGAACACCAGAGATGGAGACCATTCTGCAGGCTCCTAACCGCGTTGTTCACAAGCTATCAACACTTGGAGGATCTCAGACTCTCAACTCCTGAGTTATCAGTACCAATGGGTGAAGGTGACTCCCTTGGAACCAGGGTTTGTCACAACTTCAGATACTCATTTGGAGATACCCAGTACAAATTTCTATATGATGCTGATACTCTCAACCCCAAGGAGTTCTATGTTGAAATGTCTCCAGCAACCGCGGTTACTGCTCTAGGAAAGGCAATCAAGAAGGCCTCTAGAAAGAAAAACATTGTCCTAGAACCGCAGACCAAGAAGCCAAGGACCGCACCATCTCAACCGCGTGTTCAAACCGCAGGTGCTAGTCCAAGTGCTAAGCCTCAGGAGAAATTTGTTTTGAGAGATGAGCCTACTGATGAGGAAGAAGAAGAGGATGCTGGAATTGCCCCTCTTATCAAGAAGGCAAAAACTGTGAAGACTGCTACTGCCAATCTCACAGAGGAAGATAAGGTTGCTTTTTATAAAGCAAAAATTGACAAGTTGGAAAGAAGGGCAGAATTGAGGAAGGGCGCGAGGAAAGAAACCATCTTCTGAACCGCTTGCTACTTCTCAACCGCAAGCTCAAGTTCAACCTCCTGTTCAACCGCAACCCCAACCGCAACCTCCTCCTCACTCCCAACCGCTTCAAACTCCTCCAACCTCACCTATTCAAACCTCTTCCCCAATTCCTACCCAACACCTTTCTCCTTCCAAATCTCTTTCTCCCAAACCGCTCTCTCCTTCACCACCTCTCAAGATTGCAACCACTCAGGGGGAGAATCCCAAGAAGAGAAGATTCAAACAAATGGCCAAGAAAACAACTCCTCCAAAGAAACACTATCTTCACACCATTGCCAAATCCAACATCAAAATACCTGGTGAAACTCCTCATACTTTGATAAATCCTCCTCCCAATCCAATTCAAATTCATCATCCCCTTCTGAATTTCAAACCCCTCAAAATCAAGCCACCTCAAATCCCAAAGCCTTCACTGCATGAACATCCAAGCCATCAGCAGGCCCAGCCCATTCAACCTCTAGACTTAGAACTCCAACTCCTTCACCACAAAATTCACCCTCACACCATTCATCCCCTCATATATCAAACCGCACCCATAAATCCCCTTCCAAATCACCTATCTCTTCACCACAAAAATCCCATTCAACTCATTCCAACCCAATCACTTCAAATCCTCCTACTACTTCTATTCCTATCCAAACCGCCCCTACATCAACCGCTCCCACTCAATCTACACCAATATCAACCGCGCCAATCCCAACCACCTCTATTCCAACTACCCCACTTCCAACCGCCCCCATCCCAACCGCCCCCATCCCAACCGCCCCATCTACCTTACCACCAACTCTACCCATCTCAACTCAAACCTCATCCCCTTATACAGTTCCTGCCTCATGCATTTTCCAAACCCTACTGTCACAAATACCTCAAACCGCTCCTCCTACCTATTCTGAACCGCCTCCTGCCTTCACCTTTATTCCCTCATCATCAACCGCTCCTCCACCCTCTGACTACTCCCAAATCCTTTCCACCCTTAATCTTATTCAGTCCCAACTCCTCATAAACCAAGGCCACATTATCAAGCTGACCGCTTCTAATGCCTCCCTTGAAGCTTCCAACCGCTCCCTTCAGAAGCTTGCTGAATCTCAATCCCATCTGATTGCCTCTCAAACCCTTCAAATGGCTGATCATAGGAACTCCCTCAAGAGTTTTGCTCAGAGGCTTGATGCCATTAAGGGGGAGAAGGACTTAGCAAACATTGTCAAATCCTCAGCTGATTCTTGCTTTGAAGGATTCAAGAAAGAGTTATCTGAAGGTGTCATTCAAATTCAATCATTTGGAGATTCTGATCTCAAAGAAATGATTTCCCAGCTTGTAACCTCCTCCAAAACCGCCTTTGATTCCCTCCAAGCTGAATTCCTTAAAACTGTCAATTCCCAACCGCCTACTTCTCAAGACTTTTAAACCGCCTTGAATGCGGTTGAAGCAAATGTCCTCCTGGAAATTGATAATGTCAAAGAGAAGCTGGAGATCAAAACAAACTCCCTTGATGATGCCTTGATGGCCAAGTTGAATGAAGTCAAGGATGAATTCAATGACCGCCTTGAAAATATCAAGTTAGGATTCACCACCAAACTTGAAGCCACAGTCAATGAGCTGAAATCCTCCATCCAAGTATTTGTGAATCTTGATACAATGACTGAAGCTATCTCTTCTCGGACCGCGGCGGTTCGGGGAGGTTCAAACTTTGTACAATTCTTTGAACTCCTCCTTTCACACCTTGATTGATGAGCTAACTGATCAAGTATCTGATAACTCCAAGGCAGTCTCTGATGCCAATCTCAAGATTGATTCTCAAGAAAATATCTTAGAGAGATTGGTGACCGCTCAAGGAAGGACCGCAGATGAGGTGAGAAGAATTAGAAAATCTCTGAAATCTAAAACCTCTGCATCAAATCTTGCAAGGAAATCGGAGATCAACCAACCGCAGCAGCAGCAGCAAGGTCAAGAACCGCATCAACCTTAAACCGCTTTTGCTTTGTATTTCTTTTGTAAACTCTTTTGTTTGTTGGACCGCTCTCTCATTGTATTTTTTGTCCAACATTTTTTGTAACCCTGTAATTTTCTTTCATTCCTGTTTTGTAATCACTTGAGGAATTAATGGAAATTGCATCATGGTTCCAAAAACCTTGTTCATATCAAACTGCTTGTTTGTTGAACAATGAAACCTCTTATGGTTTTAAACCTCATTCAAATATTTTTTAACTTAAAATCATATTTTTTGAATTGAAGTTTAAACATTCATTTTAAACCGCACTTTGAACTCAAACTCATATTTCTTAAGTGCACTGAATGCATTTCTCTACTTTCCATATTGTAAGTTTTTATCTCTTAGAAAGTATAGAAATCTATAGCTCAAGCTAAGTGTGTGCATTGACTTGGGACATGAATTACCATGTTAATTCTTATGGACATGTTTTTACCAAGTACAATGTTTGCTTTAGTTATAGTAGGTAATGGCATCAATCAAATAGGGGGAGATTGTTGGGTATGCATGTTTTAACCCTCCTATTTTGTATTAGATTTGATTGATACCATAACCTCCTGTCTACTTTAAGGACTTTAGGACCCTATGTAATGAAGCTTAGACTTCATTTTTTAGCTAAGTCCATTTTATAGATTAGGTTAATTTTAGGCTTGAAGACTGGCACAAGACTCATTGGAATTGAGAGTTGCAGTTCAGAAGTTTCAAACCGCTCCTTCCAACCGCCCTAGCAAAACCGCCCTTAGCACTTGCTTGGTGAAATCTTATGTTTGAAACTACCCTTGAACTACTTCAGTGCAACCGCCTTATGATGAACCGCACCCTTGCAGTTCAACTTCAACCGCACTATGCAACCTCACTGGAGTCATCAACCGCACTTGTCAAACCGCCTATACTCCAGAACCGCTCCAATGATTGAGACTTGAAGTGAACCACCTTTTGTCATTATAATCCACATCATCAATATCCAATGTCAACCACCTTATCTTATCACGTGATTCAAAGTCAGAGAAGATCTGCAAGGATCTTGAAAAGGTGACAGTGTCCAAACCTCATTGCTTGCGGTGGAGCATTATCAGCTTTATCTGCAACTAATGTACCAAAGGACAAAAGTGGTTGCTGTGGACCAATAAGAAAGCATCAAGTACTGTCCTTCAAATAGCTGTGTCCAACGGCTACATTTTGGATGCTTGGGTATAAATACCCCTAATCTTCACCATTTGAAGATTGCTTGAAAAATTTGAGAAATTGCTGTGTTCATGAGAAGTTGAAGCTCTGCCCAGAAATTCTTAGTCCTTTGAATCTTCATCTTCATACTTCAAGAAATTTTCCCCAGCCCAAATCAAGCCTTAACACATTCAAGAATCATTGTGCTCTACATCTCACAGATTTAAAGAGCCTTGATCTTGTTCTCACACACACACCTCATTTGTTCTAATCACATAGATTAAACACTTGAGATACACTGGTTATAGTTTTGGATTTGTTCTTCATAGCAAAGATTTTATTGTACCTTGTAATCTCACAATACTTAATATAAAATCTCTCTTAGAAATCCAAGACTAACCATCTTGGTAGTGGACGTAGATCGTTTATCGATTGAACCACTCCAAATAGCGTGTTCTTACTTTCTGCAATTATATTTCTTGTGCTTACTAATTATTTATCTTTGTCTCTGTTTGATCTTTATTTAGATATCCATTATTGTGAAATAGTGTTTGAAATTAACAGTGTCAAAACCTCACTTGTTTGTAAACCGCACTTACCAACTACTTTATTAAAACCGCTTTACAAACCTCCTCTATCAAAACCGCTTTATACTCTATAATTCCGCTGTGCATTTTACACTATCACTTGCAGTCTATTATCAACTGCAAGAGGATTTTGTAAGCAAGAGGTTTAGTTTTTTAAAAGAGGGCGAAAAATTTTAAACAGCTATTCACCCCCCCCCCTCTAGCTGTATTTTCACCCTTGTTGCCACCTTTGGGACCAACAGAAGTACGCTTAAGTTCTTCAAACTTTAGCTACCTCTATCTCATAGATAGTGAAGTACGCTCAAGTTCCCCAAACTTAAGCTACCTCTATCTCATAGATAGTGAAGTACGCTCAAGTTTTTCCAAACTTTAGCTACCTCTATCTCATAGATAGTGAAGTACGCTCAAGTTTCCCAAACTTAAGCTACCTCTATCTCATAGATAGTGAAGTACGCTCAAGTTTTTCCAAACTTTAGCTATTCTATCTCATAGATAGTGAAGTACGCTCAAGTTCTTCAAACTTTAGCTACCTCTATCTCCTAGATAGTGAAGTACGCTCAAGTTCATCAAACTTTAGCTACCTCTATCTCATAGATAGTGAAGTACGCTCAAGTTCTCCAAACTTTAGCTACCTCTATCTCACAGATAGTGAAGTATGCTCAAATTTTCCAACTTTAGCTACCTCTATCTCATAAGATAGTAAAGTACGCTCAAGTTTTACCAACTTTAGCTACCTCTATCTCCTGGATAGTGAAGTACGCTTCAGTTTCCCAAATCAAGCTACCTCTATCTCATAGATAGTGAAGTACGCTCAAGTTTTTCAACTTTAGCTACCTCTATCTCATAAGATAGTGAAGTACGCTCAAGTTTTCCAAATATTAGCTACCTCTATCTCATAGATAGTGAAGTACGCTCAAGTTTTCCAAACTTTAGCTACCTCTATCTCAAAGATAGTGAAGTACGCTCAAGTTCTTCAAACTTTAGCTACCTATATCTCATAGATAGTGAAGTACGCTCAAGTTTTCCAACATTAGCTACCTCTATCTCATAGATAGTGAAGTACGCTCAAGTTTTCCAAACTTTAGCTACCTCTATCTCCTCGATAGTGAAGTACGCTTCAGTTTTCCCATCTTTAGCTACCTCTATCTCACAGATAGTGAAGTACACTCAAGTTTTCCAAACTTTAGCTACCTCTATCTCAAAGATAGTGAAGTACGAAGTACGCTCAAGTTCTTCAAACTTTAGCTACCTCTATCTCATAGATAGTGAAGTACGCTCAAGTTTTCCAACTTTAGCTACCTCTATCTCATAGATAGTGAAGTACGCTCAAGTTTTCCAAACCTTAGCTACCTCTATCTCCTCGATAGTGAAGTACGCTTCAGTTTTCCCAACTTTAGCTACCTCTATCTCACATATAGTGAAGTACGCTCAAGTTTTTCCAAACTTAAGCTACCTCTATCTCATAGATAGTGAAGTACGCTCTAGTTCTTCAAACTTTAGTTACCTCTATCTCATAGATAGTGAAGTACGCTAAAGTTCTTCAAACTTTAGCTACCTTTATCTCATAGATAGTGAAGTACGCTCAAGTTTCCCAAACTTAAGCTACCTCTATCTCATAGATAGTGAAGTACGCTCAAGTTTTTCCAAACTTTAGCTACCTCTATCTCATAGATAGTGAAGTACGCTCAAGTTTTCCAAACTTAAGCTACCTCTATCTCATAGATAGTGAAGTACGCTCAAGTTTTTCCAAACTTTAGCTACCTCTATCTCATAGATAGTGAAGTACGCTCAAGTTCTTCAAACTTTAGCTACCTCTATCTCCTAGATAGTGAAGTACACTTAAGTTCTTCGAACTTTAGCTACCTCTATCTCATAGATAGTGAAGTACGCTCAATTTCTCCAAACTTTAGCTACCTCTTTCTCACAGATAGTGAAGTACGCTCAAGTTTTTCCAACTTTAGCTACCTCTATTTCAGAAGATAGTGAAGTACGCTCAAGTTTTTCCAACTTTAGCTACCTCTATCTCCTGAATAGTGAAGTACGCTTCAGTTTTCCCAAATAAAGCTACCTCTATCTCATAGATAGTAAAGTACGCTCATGTTTTTCAACTTTAGCTACCTCTATTTCATAAGATAGTGAAGTACGCTCAAGTTTTCCAAACTTCAGCTACTTCTATCTCATAGATAGTGAAGTACGCTCAAGTTTTCCAAACATTAGCTACCTCTATCTCAAAGATAGTGAAGTACGCTCAAGTTCTTCAAACTTTAGCTATCTCTATCTCATAGATAGTGAAGTACGCTCAAGTTTTCCAACATTAGCTACCTCTATCTCATAGATAGTGAAGTACGCTGAAGTTTTCCAAACTTTAGCTACCTCTATCTTCTCGATGGTGAAGTACGCTTCAGTTTTCCCAAATTTAGCTACTTCTATCTCACAGATAGTGAAGTACGCTCAAGTTTTCCAAACTTTGGCTACCTCTATCTCTAAGATAGCGAAGTACGCTCAAGTTCTTCAAACTTTAGCTACCTCTATCTCATAGATAGTGAAGTACGCTCAAGTTTTCCAACTTTAGCTACCTCTATCTCTTAGATAGTGAAGTACGCTCAAGTTTTCCAAACTTTATCTACCTCTATCTCCTTGATAGTGAAGTACGCTTCAGTTTTCCCAACTTTAGCTACCTCTATCTTACAGATAGTGAAGTACGCTCAAGTTTTTCCAAACTTTAGCTACCTCTATCTCATAGATAGTGAAGTACGCTCAAGTTCTTCAAACTTTAGCTACCTCTATCTCCTAGATAGTGAAGTACGCTCAAGTTCTTTGAACTTTAGCTACCTCTATCTCATAGATAGTGAAGTACGCTCAAGTTCTTTGAACTTTAGCTACCTCTATCTCACAGATAGTGAAGTACGCTCAAAGTTTTTCCAACTTTAGCTACCTCTATCTCATAAGATAGTGAAGTACGCTCAAGTTTTTCCAACTTTAGCTACCTCTATCTCCTGGATAGTGAAGTACGCTTCAGTTTTCCCAAATTAAGCTACCTCTATCTCACAGATAGTGAAGTACGCTCAAGTTTTCCAAACTTTAGCTACCTCTATCTCAAAGATAGTGAAGTACACTCAAGTTCTTCAAACTTTAGCTACCTCTATCTCATAGATAGTGAAGTACGCTCAAGTTTTGCAACTTTAGCTACCTCTATCTCACAGATAGTGAAGTACGCTCAAGTTTTTCCAACTTTAACTACCTCTATCCCTCGATAGTGACGTACGCCTTAGTTTTCCAACTTCAGCTACCTCTATCTCCTGGATAGTGAAGTACGCTTCAGTTTTCCCAACTTAAGATACCTCTATCTCCTCGATAGTGAAGTACGCTCAAGTCTTCCAACTTAAGCTACCTCTATCTCCTCGATAGTGAAGTACGCTCAAGTTTTCCAACTTTAATTAACTCTATCCCACAGATAGTGAAGTACGCTCAAATTTTTCCAACTTCAGCTACCTCTATCTTATAGATAGTGAATACGCTTTAGTTTTCCAACTTCAGTTATCCCTATCTCCTCGATAGAGACGTAAGCTTTAGTCAAATCTGGTGACAACCTTCATTAATTGTCAACTAGGTGACAACCTCCATTAATTGTCAATCAGGTGACAACCTCCATTAATTGTCAATCAGGTGACAACCTCCATTAATTATCAACGAGGTGACAACCTCCATTAATTGTCGATCAGGTGACAACCTCCATTAATTATCAATCAGGTGAAAACCTCCATTAATTGTCAATCAGGTGACAACCTCCATTAATTGTCAATCAGGTGACAACCTCCATTAATTGTCGATCAGGTGACAACCTCCATTAATTGTCGATCAGGTGACAACCTCCATTAATTGTCAAATCAGGTGACAACCTCCAGTAATTGTCAATAAGGTGACTCCTCCATTAATCGTCAAAATCTCAAGGATCCTAGACACTGTTCCTAACTGTCTAGTGAGACTTGAACTACGACCAAGGCTTGATTCCTCCTGGATACGTAGGTAGCCTTTCATAAAGGTCCAGCCATCTGACCGTAGTGGTGACCCTCTTCCTTCATCACTCCTCAGTGGTGAGGCAGCCTTTCATAAAGGTCCAACCATCCGACCGCAGTGGTCACCTTTTTCCTTCATCACTCCTCAGTGGTGAGGCAGCCTTTCCTGAAGGGTCTAGCCATCTGACTACAGTGGTCATCCTCTTCATTCATCACTCCTCAGTGGTGAAGTAGCCTTTCATAAAGGTCCAGCCATCCGACCGCAGTGGTCACCTTCTTCCTTCATCACTCCTTAGTGGTGAGGTAACCTTTCATAAAGGTCCAGCCATCCGACCACATTGGTCACCCTGTTCATTCATCACTCCTCAGTAGTGAAGTAGCCCCTCATAGAGGTCTAGATATCCAACCACATCAGTCACTTCCTTCATCTAGCATATCCCCGGTAGGATTAGCTACTTGACCTCCTAGGTCACTTTCCTTCCATTTCCCTAAGCAAGGAATCAGTTTCTCTTCGCCATTCCCCATTGGATTCTGAACTAGATCATGGCTTGATTCCTCTGGGATACGTAGGTAGCCTACTTTAGGTTCAGCCAATTTGTCACATATGACACCCCTTTCCCCAGCGGATCTTTTCCGAACTACGATCATGGCTTGATTCCTCCGGGATACGTAGGTAGCCTACTTTAGGTTCAGCCAATTCGTCACATATGACACCCCTTTCCCCAGCGGATCTTTCCCGAACTATGACCTGGCTTGATTCCTATTCAGGATACGTAGGTAGCTTTCTAAAGGTTCAGCCACTCAACTACCTTGGTCACCCAATCCGTCTCGGCAGTTCGCCAGATTGGATCCTTTTTCATCGACAACCCCACTTGCCTTGCAAGTGACGTTGCCAATGGGCTTCTGTAAGTACCCAAATCTGGCTCATGCCTTCCGGTTAAGTTTCCCGGCAATTCCCCGGACTTTCCTAAAGTTCAGGGGCAATTTGGGAACTTTTCCAAACCTTCCAAGGGGCGAAGGACTTGCTAGGAATTAAAATTCCACGTAGTCCTTCAATGGAAAACACCTTCTAGAATGCTACCTTGCATGGTTCTACAAATAAGCTGAGTCACTAAGGGATAAGACCGCACGGCCTCATTAGCTTTGGGGTTACAGCCGCACGGCTTCATTAGCCATCACCAGAGTGCCTATAAATAGAGGCCTCCTCTACTCATTTTTCAAGGGAGTTTTCAGCATTGTTACTCTGCCAAAATACCTACACGAATTTCCAGAGAGTTGAGAGCAACCAAAATCACCTCCCCCTCCTCAAAACCCTTCAAAAGTTGGTCCTTCCCTATGCAAACTTCAAGGAGATAGAGGAACACCACCATTGGTAACCTCTCCTCCCCTTTTCCCTATAATATACTTGTCATTACTTGATATATTGCTCCTTGCTTTATATATTGCTACCTACTTGCTTGGTATTTGATATATAGTCATTAAAGATCACATCTTTAATCATGTAGATCATATTACTCCCATTCCCTTTATCACATGGGATCCATGGAAGATCCAACCCAAGGATGAACAATAAGATCTCAAAAGGCTTGTTCTAGGGTGGATCTCTCACATGATGATGTGAACATAGCATCCTTTGCATGTAAAATGCCATCTTTGCATATAAAATGTCATCTTTGCATATAAAAATGTCATCTTTTCCATAAAAATGCCATCTTTATGCATGAATGTCATTCCCCCTTCCCATAGACCTTGCTTCCAAGGATTGTCCACCTAAAAGGTTCATAAAGGACATAAGAAAGCCATAAAGGTCCTTCCTTTTTCATTCCTAATCTTAGCTTGCATCATGTTCATTACATATGTTAGCATAAAAATGTCATCTTTAGCTTAAAATGCATTCCCCATGTCCCTCATGGTTGGATCTCTCTCCAAGAATTGCCTAGTGACCTTCATAAGGCACAAAAAGGCATAGGATGAGTATAAAGATCCAATCTTTATACCCCACCCCTAGTCCCTTTGGTACTTGGAGCATCCTATGGAGTATAATGGTGTAAAGGTCCTATCTTTACATCATTTCCTCCACATAAAGATGCCATAGACGAATTCTCCTTTAGAAAAGGATGAACTTGAGCCCCACATCTCCGATCATCACTTGAGACGAGCATAAATGTCCCGACAAAGCTCAAATCGTCTCAAGATGTAGGATTGATGGGCAAAGGTCCTTCCTTTCTAAAGAGTCTCATCCTTGGACTATAAAAAAGGTGTCCCTATCTTGATCTCCTGTGACCCAAGGTCTCATCATGATGATCATAAGTCGAAGATGAGAACGGGACCAAAGTCCCGAACATATCAAAAATCCAAGGAATCCCGAGCGATAACCAACTCATGGTTTATACGTCCGGAAGATACCTTGGCACATTCCCTTATTTCCAAAAAACACATCCCACACACGAAAACACTAAGGCAAGCATGAAAATCGGATCTTGGAAGACTTGCTTCGGTGAGGCTCCTTGGGTGAACGACGATCCGTTCTTCCCAAGGGGTAACTTAACCTCCGGATCCAAATCCTTTTTTTCAAAGTTTTGAGGAAATCAAAATGGCGTGGCCACTCCGTTTTTCAATTTAAACCGGATGTTTCCAAACCGATGTGAGGCGGTGATCCCCCTTACATGAGAAAGCGGTTTCCAAAAAAAATAAAAAAATAGGAAAGCCGCGATCTTGGGCACCACATTCACAGGCCCGATATTTCGTAAAGAAGACCAATGATTTGAACCGGGACACAAAGAGGAAGTAAGAGATCATCAACGCAAGACAGGATTGGTCTGCAACAACAGACAAATGGGAAAAGTTACAGAAAAGCCTTAGGAAGCTCAGGGGCCTCGAGCCAAATACCGTTAGAAGAGCATTTCTCGACATACTGATTCTGCCAGGTCCCACTACCACCACCATTCACAATGAATATCGGTTTGAAGAAACTCCTAGCTCGGTCGAAGAATTCAGAAAGCTCTCTATCATTGAACCTACCATAAACAAACTGGATAAATCAGTGTTCGAATTGGTAATGCCTAGGGCTAGCAAAGAAGACTTCCGGAAAGACGTCTGGGATTGGCCTTTGCTTCAGCAACTCTTCAGTGAGGAAACTGAAATGCCAAACTAAATTGATTTTGTTTCTGATAACTCAATGATAGCTGTGGTTGGAGAAAGCGGCACGAAGCCTTTTGATCCTCGCACCCTCACGAACCAATGAAAATGCCATTGAGAAATTGGGTTACCTTTTTTGGACCCAAAGCCAGCAAAAGGGAAATGGTCGAGAAGCTTGGACTGACCCCTCGTTTCTTAGAGTCAAGCTTCGAAAAGTGTCTAGAGTCCGTTATACTTAAGTTCGAGTCCCCCGAGTCATCTGATGGCCTTACGCCCGAGGATTACGAGTTTGTAGCAAACACTGTATTTTCGTATGCTTTGAATGAAAAGTTCAACCTTTCTAAGTATCCCCTCATTACCACTTTAACAAATGATAAATTAACTAATAAGCCAAGAAAAGTTAATAATGATTCACTTGATAAAGATGCAGACACACTAAATGAACAATACATTAAAGAAATATTTGAACATGTTATCGAACGAGAGGAAAATCGGGCCCAAGCTGTCGAGGAAGTTTTAACCAAAGTGAATTTGGGGACTGCTGAAGAGACGCAAGTTGGAGATTTCTTCGTCCGTACCGAGCGAGAAGCATAGACTGCACTGCTCAAAGAGTTTGTATATGTGTTCACCTGGTCCTATCAAGATATGCCTGACTTGGATCCGGCCATAGTAGAACATTGAATTCCCTTGAATCCCGAGGCCAAGCACGTCAAGTAGAAGTTTCGCAGGATCAAGCCTGAATGGTCTTTACAAGTCAAAGAATAAATCGAGAAGATGCTTCTCGTCGGCTTCATAAGTGTAATCCAGTACCCAACTTGTCTCTCCAACATAGTCACGGTTACCAGGACTAATGGAAAGGTGCGTTGTTGCATAGATTTCCGAGATCTCAAAAAGCAAGTCCAAAGGATGACTTTCCACTACCAAATATAGATATGTCGATCGATACCACAGCCAATTTTGAAGTAAAGTCTTTTATGGACGGTTTTGCCGGCTATAATCAGATCAAGATGGCTGAAGAGGATCTAGAGAAGACCGCCTGAAGCACCCCATGGGGAACTTACTGTTACACTGTAATTCCCTTCGGATTGAAGAATGTCGGGGCTACCTACCAACGGGCGGCGACATCACTTTTCCATGATATGATACATAAGGAAATCGAGGTGTATGTCGACGACATGATCATTCACTCAAAAGGATCAGACAACATCTTACTGACTTGAGAAAATTCTTTAATCGCCTTCGAAAGCATTCAATGAGGTTGAACCCTGCTAAATGCACGTTTGGAGTAATCCAGGGCAAAGTCTAGGGATATATGGTCACAGAACGAGGCATCGAGGCCGATCCCCAGAAGATCAAAGCCATAGTTGAGATGAGACCACCACGAACCCAAATAGAGGTAAAAAGCTTCATGGGTCGCTTGCAGTACATCAGTCGCTTCGTGATTCAGTTGACTTCCATGTGAGAGCCAATTTTCTGACTAATGAAAAAGAATGCAGATATTGAGTGGAATCCAGAATGCCAAGACGCCTTCAAAAAAATAAACGCGTACCTCGTGAATCCTCTAATCCTCTGTCCTCCCCATGAAGAGAAGCCACTCTTATTGTATATGACTGTAACTGACACCGTAGTTGAGGCCATGATGGGCCAAGAAAAGAAGGAGTCAAGAATCGAGAATGCCATTTACTTTGTGAGCTGGAAATTCCAAGTAAGCGAGCTCAACTATTCATCTCTAGAGAAAACCTGCGCGGCTCTAGTGTGGGTGGTCGGAAAATTGAGACACTACATGTAAACACACTCAGTGCATCTGTTCTCCAAGATGGATCCTGTCAAATATCTCTTCTACAAACCTTCACGGTCAATGAGGCTAGCCAAGTGGTCTTTCTTCTTAGCAGAATTCGACATCAAGTACGTGACCAGGAAATCAACTAAAGGACGAGTAATGGCTGAACAGCTGGCCTACTTCCCAAGCAACGAAGTCAAAGGTCCCGAACCACAATTTCCAAATGAAGGAATTCTCACGCTTGAAGGCGAGAATCGATGGCAGCTTTTCTTCGACGGGACAGCTAACAAGAGAGGCAATGGCATTGGAATGCTTTTGGTAGACCCTAAGGACGAGCACACCCCAATCGCCATAAAGCTCAATTTTGAGGTTACTAATAATGCGGCTGAATTTGAAGCATGCGGTGCCGGTTTAGAGGTTGCCCTCAAAAGGAACGTCCAAGAATTATAGGTCTATGAGGACTCAACCTTAATCATTAACCAAGTCTCAAACAAGTGGAAAACAATGGACCCAGGTTTGCAAATATATCATGCGTGTAAGGAAGACATCATTGCACAATTCAAAGAAGTCACTTTTCACTACCTACCGAGAGACCGGAATCGATTCACAGACGCTCTAGCCACTCTAGCTTCACTTGTGGAGATCCCCAAAGGGAAATCGGTAAAGCCATTCAAAGTAGGAAGGAAAGAAATTTCGGCCTATTGCTGTGAAATCGTGGTAGAACTCGAGCCAATCAATGAACCGTGGTACAACCAAATTTACCAGTACCTCAAAAGCGGAGAGACCTCTTTCGTGAATAAGGAGGGAAAATACAAAGGAGTAAAAGCCAAAAGAATTGTAGCCTTAAATCGCCTGGCCTCTCATTTTGTCATCCTTAGATATATGAGTAAAAGCGAAAAGGCAGTCGAATTCATGAATAAATTCCACAATGGGGCTTGTGATCCTCACATAAATGCTCGAGCTCTGATGCATATTATTCTTCGAATGGGCTACTACTGGATCTCCATGGAAGTAGATTGTATTCGTTTCGTCAGAAGCTGTGGCAAATGCCAGTGATTCTCCAACCTTAACCACCTTCCACCTCATGACCTCTACTGCATGACCAACCCTTGGCCTTTTGCCACATGGGGAATCGATGTCATTGGGAAAATCACTCCGCTCGGTAGCAACGGCCACGAGTTCATTTTGGTAGCCGTTGACTATTACACAAAGTGGATTGAAGCTAAGTCCTACAAGGTGTTGACTTCCAAGAAGGTCGCCCAACTCGTCAAAGAAAACATCATATGTAGATACGGCATCCCAAATGAAGTCATATCAGATAACGGATCTCATTTCGAGGGGAACTGCGACAGATTATTGGCCAAGTTCAAGATCATCTGTCATAAGTCCTCTCTCTATATGCCATAAACCAATGATGACATAGAAGCAGCAAACAAAACCCTCGAAAGAATCATCTTAAAGATTATATTATGGGGGCGAGATTGGCCGTAGAAGCTACATTTAGCACTTTGGGGCTACCGAACATCGTTAGGACTTCCACAGGAGAAACCCCATTCGCCCTAACCTATGGAATGGAAGTAGTGTTGCCCATAAAATTGGAGGTCCCATCGGTACGAGTACTGTTAGAAAATGAGGTCAACGAGGTAGAATGGCTCCGAAGCCGGTATGACAAATTGGCCCTACTGGACGAACGTCGACTGAAGCCCATGAAACACATTTGAGCCTACCAAAGTCGGATGGCTAGAGCTTTCGACAAGAAGGTAAAGTCCCGAGATATCAGAGAAGGCGATCTGGTGCTTAAGGAAAAGCCTCCCACCCGAATCAACCCGCTTGGAAAATGGGAACTTACATGGATTGGCCTATTCATGGTTCAGAAAATCTTCTCAGGAGGTGCAAGGAAATTAACAGATCTGGATGGTAACCCTTTTGTGAACCTAGTAAACGGAAGCAAACTCCGCAGGTATTTCGCCTAAAGAATATTGAGTCTTCTCTTTCCCCCCTCTACACTCTAAAAAATGCATACATAGGTATTGAAGACTATACCTGACTAGATTGAAAACCCTAAAGGGCAATCTAGGTAAAATCAGGGTTGCACCATTCTCCCCCTTTCTATCTCCCCTTCTCTTACAAAAATAGAGTCGAACTACGGAGACCTGAGCCCCTCAGTCCAATTGTAAGAGGGGAACGTAGGCAACCATCATTGGTTTGGTCTAAAAAATATATAAAATTCCAAAGTTGGTGCCAACAAAGTCCAGAATAAGACGCAAGGAAGGATTTCATGTCTCAATAAAAACTCTAAAGTAAATCACAAATCATTACAGTTAAAACACTTCTTGATGAGTTCAAGCACGGTCTACTCTCGACTCATAACATGTTAAAACATCATAAAACATCTAACAATTAATGTTCCTGCAATGACAAAGGATGGATACTCAGAATTTCAGAAGGTCATTCCATGCCACTCACGCTTGTCCCTTCGCCATTCTTTCATTTTTTCCCTCGTCCTAGGCGAGTCTTCTTTCGTTACACACGAACTATCTCTGTCTCCCTCCTTCCAAGATTAGGAGTCCTCCCTATTAGGTCGATCAATCCAGTCGCTCTGAAAACTTCGTTCATTCATGCCCCGGCTTGGATCTCCTCCATACGAGTCTATAACGTAGGACCTCTCTCCGGCAATCTGTCAGCTCTGTCCTCATAGTCAAACAAAACATCCCCTGTGATTTCCTGAGAGTTAGCCCAAGCTTCGGCACTCCTAAGGTTATAACTAGAACGGCAAACCTGCCCCAGAATGGCCTCATGCCTATCCCCCATAATCATCTAAGCCTGTCCAAGATGTCGCTCGTACCAGCTTAAGTACTCAGTGGTCAGAACAACACTCTCTCAGTGTCTGAGAAGTACCCAAGGAGGAAAAGCAGAATACTTCCATATCCTCATGAAAAGAAGGAAAGTGGATGGGTCAAACATAGAGAAAAAAGCTACCTCCATAGTAGCGATGTCATTCCATCCCAGCAAAAGCTCTTGCCTCATCCCAAACTGCCTGGAAACAAGAGACGAAAAGTAGAAAGAGGACTGAGACAGCCCCGAAACCATGACGACATAGGAACCTTCCTGAAGAGCCCTCCTAGTTTCTATCTTCCAATAAGGAACCCACCAACAAATGTGATGTATGCAGAGCCTGGCCATCCAATGTTCCCATCCAGATTGATCTGTCTCCAAGACCAAAGTTCGCTAAGCAAATGTACGTGGACTAATAGATATCGGGGCCACAGTCATAGCTTGAAGCCTCTCTCTCAACCATAAAGTGAGCAAAGCAGGACTTTTTCCACGCATGAATCTATCCCCCATCACTAGTCGGTCTATACCATTGAAGGTTTCTCCCAAAACTAAAGGAACAATGTCCTCACCCGCTCAACAATGGCCTACCACATCTAGAAGAGCATTGTGGCATATGCCAAGAGAGCTAACCATGAAGAGAGTAGCTACCACGCATAGAGAAAACACATCCTATGAGATATCACTCTTACCATTGCTCATGAATCTATCAGGCAGCTCAGAGATATCGATATGCCTGGATTCGAGTATCATACCTTGTACTTCCTCTTAAGAAACTCGAAGACAGAACGCTAGCTTAATGTCAACGGTCATGCCTCTAACTAGAGGAAGAGAGATAGTTTCCACTTTTGGTCCCTCGAGAAAAGCCCTAAAATCCTCGAAAGTGGGTGTAATCTCATTGTAAGAGAAACTATAAACATGTCTCCTCATGTCCCAAAACCTGGCGGCCGCTCGTAACAACTCCCAATCGGGAGTTAACTCTTTGAGAGACCAAGCGGACTTGATCTTGTATCTTGCCTCAAAAGTTTGTTTGTTGTGCTTCATATGTTGCCTCATCCACGTCTTGAGCCTCTCAAGGAAATGTGCTTAATTCTCCTTTGAAAGTTTTGGGAAATTTCCCATGGCAAGTGTTGAATTCTTCGCTTCAAGAGAGTTTTTCTCCCGAAATGCAGTTTGAAGGCAGTGTTTGTTCTTTTGAAGTGAGGAAGAATGAACAAAAACCAGATCTACTTCAAAATTTATTCCTTATCTAAAAAGCTAGCCAAATCCGTACGGACCTTCTTGCAAGTTGGTGTGATCCGTACGGATCACTTTGATCCACCAACAAAAAAAAATTTGCAGCACCAAACAAATGCTGCCCGCAACAGAATTGTGCACTTCAACTGCTCAGAAAAAAAAAAACAACAAAACCAAACAAACTTGTTTCAGTTCCCATATACCATAAAGAAAGCATTTAAGGCTCATGCAACATGCACAAAAAAAAAAGTAGAAATAACTCCTAAGTTATTACAAATAAAATGCAAAAAAAAAAAAAGCTCATTTTATGTAAATAATTTATGCATAAAATACAAATATTATGTTTACACTCCTCATACAAAAAGAAGGGGGAAGAAAAGGTCCTACTCTGAATCATCAGCAGCACCGCCCGGTGAATACTCCCCCATCTTAGCGCCTCCGCCAGTCACCTCATCATCATCTGTAAACTCGACACCCTCCTCAACTGAATACTCCATGAAATCTTCAGGAGTAAGACCGGATAAGGGGTCAAAGAAGGGAAAAGAAGATGAGCCCTTAGCCTGTGCACTGGACTGAGTAAAGAACTGTGGAAAAGGTCACGCACCTCTACCCTCCTCGAAGAAGCTCCCGTCATAGCTGTACCTACCCTGGGTCTTTACGTCAGGCTGAGAGGTCGGCTGTGGATCCGTGTCCGCACCAGGAAAAGGAATGTCCACCGATCTTCTCGAAGGCATTGGCTCATGAACTGCCGCACCTCTTGACGCTCGCAAGACATCCTCTGCATAAGCTTCTTCGCGAAAGCCTTCATCCCCAGATATTGGCGGGTGATCAAGTCCACGGTCCGCCCCGAGATCTGCATGACAAAGAAACAATAGTCACAAAAAAGAGAAATGAAGCGGAAAATAGGATTAAGATGTTAAAAGACAGAATAATACTCACAGAAGCTTTCGAATCAATTCGGTAAGCAGGAGGAACCTGCTATGGGATGGGCACAAAAACCCACCTCCTAGAAGAATCCCCGCGAACATATGAGAAATCTGCTCTCGACACAGGGACATCCTTAGGTCACGATGAGTCACCCCTCATCTCCCTGGCCAGTACCTGCGGCATCCTCAGCTTTCTTCTCACAAAAGCCCCATACCCCTCACCATCCAAGACATAATCCTAGGCATCCATCCAAGCCCGATATCTCTGAATATCAAAGTAGCTCTTCTCAGAAGGGATCAACATGTGAACCGGAGGATCCCTCGGGGCACGAGGAGCAACACTGTCCCCATGCTGCCAGAAAACTCTCTCCCCTAAGAACATCACATCACAAGTAAGGCCCCACAGGAGCTTCCTCTGCCTCATCACCTGGGGTGCATCACCAAGATCATCTGCGTCATACCGAGACCAAGGATACAGCTGGAAGCCCTCCGGGCTATCTTTCTCCAAGTGCCTCTTCACGTCATCGTAGTTAAGCGTGATCCTTACCCTACTACCCCTCCTCTTCCTCCAAGGCCATGTCCAACAAAGCATGGCGGGATATCCCATCAGGACCCCATAGCACCACATCTACCACAGAAAGCAGATAACATTCAGGAAAGCTTGGCCAAGCCTGCCTCTCCCCATGCAATGTCACAAACCCTCTCTAAATCCACCAAGGACTCGAGAAGAGGAAAAAGAGCCATAGTAGCATGGTTCGAAAACAAGGTCAAAGAAAGAGCAAACCACAAAAATGAGCGAGTCAGCTGCTCCGCAGACACTCCCATGGGATCCCGCTGATACCTCCCAATGTTGATAAAGATCTTCATCTCGACATTAGAATGCAACATGGTCAAACCCTTACGAGGTGTAGGCTCAAATCCCAACAACTCAATCAAACCCTCGTCAGACATATGGTCCCTCCACTTCACCGACTCCCCCTTAAAGGAAATACCGATGATAGCCGTATAATCTGTGGGAGTTACCATCACCTCCCCCCAACCAAGATGGAATGAATGTGTGGTGTCCCACCAAAACTCAGACAAAGCTAGAAAAAACCCCTTATTCTTCTTAGTTGAGGCAACTCCAGCTAAGTTCTCCACTAACACATTCAGCCTCGAGTCAATAACTAGTCTCCGAGGACTAGGTCTCCCCTTCCTGGAGTTATTTGACATACTCCTCCAAACCTCTACCACGGTGTCAATATACCCCCACGTCTTCATCTTCTTGGCCTTTCCCGACAAAGGCGCCTCATCGTGCAGGTAAACACAACAAAGGTATGTCAATAAACTTCAATACAAGATATATCAGGAATAAACGCTATGTAAAATAAGAATGGCACATATCATTCACGTTTTACCTCAGAAGTCCGTCACCACAAGGCACATTTTATCTCAAAAGTCCGTTCCCACACGACACATTTTATTTCAAAAAAAAAATTCCCATCCCAATTTTAACAAATTTGACACACTTTCACAAACAAAGCTCCATACGCTCATGCTTCACATTGCATACAAAATACACCATGTTAATCAAAACACCCTAAGGAACAAGCCATTCAAACATGCAATACACCAATTCAAAGGAGACACACTTTATTTTCACAAATCAAAGATAAAGTCCATATTTTTCAATAAAAATTGCATACCCATAATCCATATACATTCAATTTCAATAAAACATCATCAATTTCACAACACAATCATGGCAAGAACAAAATCCCTAAAATGGCAAAACCAAGCCCTAGTTCTGACATGTCATCCTTCAATACCAAAATCAAAGACGAAAATCGGGTTCTTACCTCCATTTTTGCCTTCCCCTTCGAGTTATGTTTGTGCATTCCGGATATAACTCATCAGGATTGATTGTAGAAGGCATATAATTTGAGAAATTCATTTGTAAATTGGACCTTATCTCAAGAACTTCTTGTCTCCTTTGGTTACAAACTCGCCTAAATTTCTCAGCCATAACGAAGGTTTAGCAAAAGGAAGAAGATTTTTTGTGAAACTTGGCTCGAACAATGGAAATTTATCCTTCTTTGTCTCTCTTTCCCGTGGCAAAAGCTTGGGATTTTTTTGGGTAAATGGGGACATCTTCCGGCCTGGATCTATTTTAAAACACCAGACTTCCCCTCAGATCCGTGTGGACCACCTTGCAAAGTCATGGTGAAGCCGCACGAACCTCCTTGCCAATTCAAGGCAATTGACTTTCTTACCCTATAATCTTTACCCTTGGCTGTCCAAAAGCTATCCTCTGCAAATTTATTTACTTTGGCCCCGAAACTATCTTCGGTCGTCATCGTAAGACCTAAACTTTCTGCAGCCGTCATCGTAAGCCCAAACATTTCTTCGGCCATCATCCTAAGCCCGATACCTATCTTCGTTCGCCATCGTAAGCCCGAAACTATCTTCGGCCGTCATTGTAAGCCTAAAACTTTCTTCGGCCGTCAATGTAAGCCTGATACCTATCTTCGGCCGTCATCGTAAGCCCGAAACATTCTTCGGCCGTCATCGTAAGCCCAAAAATTTCTTTGGTCGTCATCGTAAGCCCGATACCTATCTTCAGCTGTAAGCCCGATACCTATCTTCAGCTGTCATTGTAAGCCCAAAACATTCTTCGGCCTCATCGTAAGCCCGAATACCTATCTTCGGCCGTCATCGTAAGCCAGAATCCCTTTTTGGCAGTCATCATAAGCTCGAATCCCTTTTCGGCCGTCATTGTAAGCCCAAATCCCTTTTCGATAGTCATCATAAGCTCGAATACATTTCCTCAGCAGTCATTGTAAGCCCGAATCTCTCCCCAACTAAGTGGCAAAGTATTGCTAACCAAGAAATCACGAATGCCCCCGAGGCCATTAAATCCTGACAAAATGAATCATTCTCAATTCAGGCCGAGACCCCTCCAAATAGTCTCACTCAGGCCGAGGCCCCTCCAAATAGTCTCACTAATGATGAATACCTCCAAATTATTCCCCACGGGTTGAGGCCACTCCAAATTGTCCTCACACTCAAACTACGATTGGCTTGATTCTCACACGGGATACGTAGGAATCCTATTAAAGGGTCCAGCTGTCCGACCAACTCGGTCGTTTATATTTCCCTCTCGATGAGCGATCCAGATCGGGATTCTTTTATCGACAACCCCACTTCCTTCATAAGTGACGTCGCCGAGGGGCTTCTGTAAGTACCCCAATCCGGACCGCTCTCCATCCAAGGATGCGGGAAGGACACCGAGGGTTCACTTATCCATAATCACAAAGTCTCGTGACTTTCCAAGAATCAAATTGACCTAACAAAGCAAGGAATGACCTTTTGATAACCCTAGGATTGGACATTTCCCTCTTTTTTGGTTTTATTGACCAATTTTTTGGACAATCCAGAAGTTGTCAACTTTATTTTTCAATTTTAATCAAAGTAACATCAAAAATTAAATAAAATAAAACAGTTTACTGCACATATTAATCCGTACTGACCTCCTTGTAAAGGGACACTAATCCGTACGGGTCAGTTTGCAGCCCATAATATTGTTCACTTTTCTCCATTTTCAAATTTGTTTTAAACCCCCCTTTAATCAAAGTAAACAAGTTTATCTAAAAACTGCACAATTTTTTCTCTTCTTTTAAATTACGAAGTCACTTGATTTTGAACACACACACACACACAACTTTCAAAATGGGTTAGAAAGTCTCATGGACATGAGGCATTTCCGGTGAGCACAAAAATCTCTTCATGAGGCGTAACGTGACCTCCGAACTCAAAATCTCACATCAAAAGCCTTTTGTCAATGTTTTGGGCTCACAAAATGGCGGGGCGACTCTCTTTTCAAAGAAATTCATCCGTCCAATCCTTAAAACAATTTTCACCTCTCAAAAGAGGAACGAATCCGAGGCGCTCGGGCGTCTGCCTGATCGGGTAATTTCAGGTTCAAGCTACATAATCTACATCTGAATAACCAACAAGTTCAAAATTTGAATATTTGGAATACCAAAGTCCAAGAGTACTAGTTCCAGAGAGATAGCGAATTATACGCTTGACCGCACTTAAATGTGCTTCTTTAGGATTTGCTTGATAGCTAGCACAAACACAAACACTAAACAGAATATCTGGTCTACTAAAAATTAAGTAAAGTAAGGAGCCAATCATACCTTTATATATGGTTTGATCAACCTTTTTACATTTTAAGTCTTTATCAAGTTTATTTCCGGTAGCCATAGGAGTGTCGAATGATTTAGCATTTTCAAGTCCAAACATCTTGATCAAATCCTTTGTGTATTTGGCTTGGTTGAGGAAGATTCCTTCATCACGTTGTTTGATTTGAAGCCCAAGGAAGAATGTCAATTCTCCCATTATGCTCATCTCAAACTTGTTTTTCAATAGCTTTTCAAAACGTTATAGAACAATTCATTAGTAGAGCCAAAAATAATATCATCAAAATAAATTTGAACAAGTAATGAATGATTATTATATTTAGCAATGAAAGTTGTATCGATTTTACCATGTTTGAAGCCTTTTTCTAGAAGAAATTTTTATATAGTTTCATAACATGCCCTTCGAGCTTGCTTAAGCCCATATAAGGCATTTTGGAGTTTGTAGACATAATGTGGAAATTTTGAGTATTCAAATCCAGGAGGTTGAGCCATGGACATGGTTTCTTGAAGTTCACCGTTGAGAAAAGCACTTTGAACGTCTATTTCATAAAGTTTGAAACGTTTATAAGGTGCATAGGCCAATAAAATTTTGATTCTTTCAAGTCTTGAAACTAGAGCAAAAGTTTCATTGTAGTCAATTCCTTTTTCTTGCATGTATCCTTGTGCAACCAACCTCACTTTTTTCTTGTTGTTAGGCCCAATTGGTATGAAAATGGGCTAGAGGGAGGTGAATAGCCTGTTTAAAATTCTTTTTAAAACCTTTTCAAAACAGTCAAGTAACTTATCAAAAGCTAAACCGATGTTAACCTCTTACGCTGCGGATAAAATATTACCGGTTTACTCACTCAAATAATCGGTTAGTAAAAGGAGTTTCAAGTAAGTTAAAATATCATGCAAAATATATTTCAATAAGAAAGGCAAAATAAGGCAGTTAGAATTCAAAGTTTGTAATCGGTGATAGAGATCAACCGGTTAGAAGACAAGATAAAATGAACAAATACACAAATACAGGGACACAGTTGTTTGGAGAGATTCACAGTGTTAACTAACTACTACGTCCTCTACCAAGTTTGGTCAAAACATGGATTTGTGAAAATGTGCCCTATTAATGTTCACTAGTCTATTACAAGTTGCAAGCCTTAACCTATAAGGAAGGTTGAAGGCTGCCGAAAGGAAAGTGATCACTAATGGATTGTGATACAAGTTTGACTAGGTGTTTTCAAGATATGTATTCACAAGTTGAACTGATTTCTCTTGGGTGAGTAGTGTGATCAATCAATGTGTTCAAGACATAGTATTATTGGGAAACACTTAAAAGAATTGATTGAGTGTGGACAATGTTTGTCCTAATAAATGGTATATTGATTACAAGGATTGAATGTCCTGAACTTCAATGCTTGAGAAATATAGCACTTGTAGTTCTTAACAATTCTACTCTCAAAGTCTTCAATGCACCAACCCTCTTCAATGCTCTAAGGGGGTATTGATATTTGTCTTCAAGTTGAGTTGTTGTCTTTGAAGGGGTTGAAGGCATAACTTGGACTGACATGCATTAAATGAGAATATCTTCTACACTGAATACTTGAGATTTGAAGTACAACCATGTTTGAATTATCCACTGGATAAAGAAGTTGTTGTGTGTAGTGGTAACTTGAACATTCCTTGAAGTAGTTACTGACAAGTTAGCAACATGGTTTTCATAGAAACTGCTCTACCAACTTTTGCTAAGTAGGTGGGAGCAATTAATGCTAGGTTAACTGATGGAAGCTTGTTAGGGAAGCTTGACCGATTGCAGCAACTGAGTAACTGATGGAGTATAACCGGTTGGCTGACTGAACAGTGAAGGGTGATCATGACCGGTCAAGAAAGTCAATCGGTTATGATCTTTGGTAGGTTGAATAGGTTAACTAATGTCTTCTTTGGAACAACTTCAGGTCTTCAGTCATCTTTAAGAAAATACAAGTGTAAAATACTGGCACTAGCACTAAGGGGATTCTAAGAATACATAGAAAATTCTAATTAGTCTAGTTGAAATTAGGGGTCCTAAATAATGCCTTAATGATTGGGATTAAGCAATTGCTAAGCTATACATATATTTGACTAACACTGGCGATGCTTCCATTCTCATCCATCTTGTTTCTAAACACCCATTTTGTACATATAACTCCTTGATCATGGGGTCTAGGAACTAAAGTCCAAACCTTACATTTTTCAAACTGGTTGAGTTCTTCTTACATAGCAACGACCCAACTTGAATCTTGGAGTGCTTCATCAACTTTCTTGGGTTCATTTTGAGATATGAGAAAGGGATTCTAATCGTAGTTTTATCTTCTTGTTTGAACACCAGTATATAAATCACCAATGATATTTGATAGAGGGTGATGACTGACTTCACAAACCTCAGGGGGTAAATTTAGTTGAACAGAGGTTTGCTGAAAATCTTCTATTGGTATGTCATTAGATCCATCACAGAAGTCATTAAATGTAAGTTGGTGAAGAGGATATATTTTTTAAATGGGTGAGTCCTCATCTGTGTCATCCCTCGGAGTTGCATCTGGAGTTGAAATTTCAGATGCGGTTTCAAAATTATCTGAGGGATTTTCAGTTTAGGTTGATGGATTTCATTGAGTTAAATGATTTTGAGGTTCCTGATTTGGCTCAGGTTCAGGTGCGGTTTTTGAAGTTTCACATGTCTCATTAGACTCAGCAAAATCACCAGTAACATTTCGAGCCAAATGTGGCTCAATGAGAGAATGTTCATCAAAAGTAACATGGACAGATTCTACTCTCTTTAAACTAGATTTATTGAAAACACGAAAAGCTTTAGAATATTTTGCATACCCAACAAAGATACCTTCATCAGCCTTAGCACCAAATTTACCTCTATTTTATCTTCCATTGTAGAGGAAAAATCATTTGCAGCCAAAGATTTTGAAGAAAGCAATATTGGGGGTTCTTCCTCTCCAAAATTTATAAGGGGTTTTGTTGTAGGTTTTGTTGATAAGGGAGCAGTTTTGAGTGAAGCATGCTGTGTTGACCGCCTTAGCCCAAAAGTACTGAGGAAGTTTGGCTTCTGAAATCATTGTCTTTCCAGCCTCAATCAATGTCATGTTCTTTCTTTCAATAACCCCATTTTTTTGTGGAACACCAGTAATAGTAAAGTTATGGTTAATACGGTGGTCATCAAAATATTAAGCAATGCCATTGTTTTTGAATTCTATTCCATTATCAGACCTCACACTAACAATGTCATATTCTTTTTGAGTTTGGAGCTGTCTAAATAGTGAGGTTAGAATTTCATAGTAATCATCCTTAGTGATCATCATTTCTACCCACGTATATCTTGAGTAATCATTCATTGCTACTAATGTATATCTATTTTGTCCAATGCTAGAAGTGTTAATGGGTCCAAACAAATCAATGTGGAGCAGTTGTAAACATCTAGAAGTTGGTGGAGCGGTCTTGCTGGTGAAAGACGATGTAGTTTGGTTACCAAGTTAACAGGCAGTGCACTTCTCAGCATGATGGTTAGCCACTTTGAGTAAGCCGCGAATGAGGTTTTCCCTTTCAATTTTGCTACGTATTTGAAGTTCATGTGGCTTAGATGCTTATTCCTTAGCCAACTATTTTCGCTCACACTTTTAGCTACAAAACATAGATTAGTAATACTACAAGTAGAATTTAAATCAATAATGTAAATATTACTCTTACGAATCCCTTTGAGCAAAGTGACACCGGAAATGCCATCTTTGACTAAGAAATTTGTAGAGGTGAAGTTGCAGTACATTCCTTTGTCAAAGAATTGAGAAACGGATAGGAGGTTGTGCTTGAGTCCTTCAACAAGTGAAACCTTTTCAATGGTGAGGTTTCCTTTTTGAATTGTTCCATAGCCTATTGTTTTTCCTTTGTTGTTGTCACCAAAAGTTACAGAAGGACCGCTTGCTTCAATGACATTTTCCAATAATGATCTATCTCCAGTCATATGTCTTGAGCATACACTATCAAGATACCATTCGTTTGATTTTGCCTTGGATTGACCAGCCATTAAGCAGAGGAACTAAAAAATAAACATTTAAAAATGAAGTCCCCTTTATTCTTTTGGGTCCTAAGGTTAGCATATTTTGATGACCCACACCTGTTTGACAAAAGGGGGATTATGTCTTCTCGCCTAAGGTGTGAATCTCAAAAGGCATTATGCAGCCTGGTGACTATAACCATCACACACAGAGCAATGATGAAAGCTACAAACAAACTAAGGTTTAGCATACCCATTACTTTTCTTAGGAGATACATTTGTTTTTGGGATAGAAAAAGCTTTGAAAAAGTTCGTCAATTTGGGTTTGACCGCGATTTTTCTAGGAACGATCGCCTTGCTTTTGTAAGCAATGTGTGCAGTCGAAGAAGAAGGGCGGCCAGCCACATATGGAACCTCATTTACTGTTTCATCCTCTGTTTCTTTTCTTTTCATTTTGGAAATTTTCCCAAACTGTTTCTTAGGGTAGATATAGTGGAAGTTAAGTTTAGCCTTTGGTTCATGACCTTTTCCCTTTGAACCAGAATGCTTTTCCTTTGAAAGTTCATGAGCTTGCTTTGAAAATTCTTCATTCTTTTCTCAGCAAGATGCACACTTCAAATTTTCACCAGTATGAAATCCCAAGCATTCTTTGTCACCACTAGATTTTTGGGATTTAAGAATTTGATCTATAGTAACACGAGATTTGGTCCACTCATCAATTACCTTTTGAAGGTCATTGTTTTGAGTAATTAAGTCATTGTTTCTAATTTGAAGTGCATCAACCTTGGTTTCTAGAGTGAGGTTTAGTTCAGTAAGAGGAGACATACTTTTGATTTGGTCCTTCAGAAGTGTAACTTCGGACCTCAGTACAGTTTTCTCCGTTTTAAGCTGAGTAACTTTATCACTTGCTAAAGACAAGGCTTTCTTAATATTTTCAAATTTTCGGATCATCACTTCAGCTTTCTTAAACATCTCTTCATTTTGCATGGGAGAGACCTCTCCCACCCTTTTTAAAACTTTTAAGGTTGAAACGATTTTTGAAGGTGTTTCATTTTTTGATGGAAAAATAGAAAGGGAAGAAGAACTATTTCCAATCTTGTAACTAGGAGTGATTTTTAAATCTGCATAGTCCTCACTGCTAGCTCTAATCTTGGTTTTCTTAGGAGCAACCTCTTCATCCATGTCAAGCGACTCGACTGACTCATTATTTGAATCAATAGAAGCATCCTTGGAAACAAAACAGAGATTAACCTCTTCGGTGTCATCTTCACTTCCTTCATCATAATTAGTTTCAATCCAAGTAGTTATCACTTTTGAATTCTCTTCTTTTTCAGCAACCATCCTCTTACGGCTAGAAAATTTCGAAGGAGAGGTTTTATTTTTCAAATATTCAAACCTTGGCTGTGGACAATCAAAAGTAAAATGACCAGGATTTCTACAGTTGTAACAGACGAGGTCACTCTTCTTATTTATATCAGCAGTCTTAGAAAATGTTGCTGGAGGTTTGCCGTTTGAAAAATGGTTTTAAGGTTTTACGAAATTTTTAAAACTGTTTTACAAACATGGAAAATTCATCATCATCCATATCGATGAGAGAAGAAGTTGAAATAGTAGAATCAGAGGTATGCTCAGAAAAAGAAGGTTTCTCCACATGTTAAACAACAGACATAAAAAGTGTTTTGACTTTTCCTTCAACCTCTTCAATATGATCCATCTTGAGTTCATGAACTTTAAGATTTGCATGCAAATTACTTAGATTCCAAGTATTCAAATCTTTAGAGTACTCAACAGAAGTGGCTTTGTGAACCCATCTAGAACCCATAGCCACAAGGAAGGTCATATTGATTTCCTTATCAGTTAAAACCTTAACAAGAGATAGGCGAGAATTTACTACCTCAACATAGCGGTCATAGGTTTGACGCAAGGTTTCATTGGGTTTCATGTTGAAGTTGTTGTATCTTCTTTCAACAGCGAATTTTTTGTTTTCCTTGAAAAGGTCATCTCCTTCAAGATAGCTTTCTATGGCATCCCACATATGCTTTGCGATTTTGCATTTTATGGCCTTCAAAAGAGTTGATACAGTCAAGGTTCCAGTGATGACGTGTTTAGCCTTGCTGTCCAAAGCAACTAGTCTTTTATCTTTATCAGTCCATTCAGCTTTCCGCTTTTTGACCTCTGAAGTTTCAGTATTGGTGGTAGCATTTGTGTTAGCCTTCATTGGAACAAAGGGGCAATTGATCATGCAATCCACCAACATCTCATCAGTTGTCTACAAATGGATTAGCATACGAGTTTTCCAGATGTCGAAGTTGTCTTTATCTAGTAATGGAATGTGTGATTAGTTAATCGTTGTCATGGTTTTTTAAGTTGCCATGATGAATCAGGACCCCCAAGCGGTTAAGCTTGAAAAACAAAAAATAGTTTTATAAAGGTGTTCGCTCTAATACTACTTATTGGTCCCAAAGGGGAAACAAGGGTGAAAAACAGCTAGAGGGGGTGGTGAATAGTTATTACAAATTTTTCAACCCTTTTTGCAAATGTAACCTATTGCTTAAAAACCACGCTTGAAATGTATCAAAACCTTGTAAAATGCACAGCGGAATTTCAATGTTATAAAGCGAGGTTTGATAGTGAAATTTAGTGAGGTATGGAAATGAGGTTTGACAAATGTTAACTTCAAACACAATTCACAAATCTGGTAAACCTATAAAGATCAAACGGAGAAGACAAATTAGATTGAACTATAAACAACAAAGAAAATGCAGAAAATAAAGAGAAAAATATTTGGAGTGATTCAATCGTAAATGATCTACATCCACTACAAAGATGGTTAGTTTTCAATTTTCTAAATACTAGATTTGTATTAGATAGTGAGGGGGGATTACAAGATTACAAGAATCAAAACTCAAATCTAAAATCTAAAAAATGAAGCAAATCCTAGACTAGAACCTGTGTATTTCAAATGATATAATATATATGATTAATAAAGTGAGGTGTGTGTGTATGTATGATATCAAGATTTAAGGCTCTTTAGATATATTTAATTTATAGCTCAATAAATATGATGTATTACAAAGGCTTGATTTCTAGGCTTGGAAGTATGTTATTAAAGGTATGAAGGTTTGAAGATCAAGATGCAAATGTTTCTGGAAATCTGGAAATTTTATTCAAATCTTCAAAGAACTCTCTAAAATGAATTTCTCAAGAAATCTTCAAATGATGAAGATTAGGGATATTTATACCCTTGAACCAAAAAGTAGCAGTTTGGGACAACTATAATAAGTCAATCTCTTCTCAAGACATACAAACTCTTCAAGCAAATCTACACTAGGGGTTACCTTCTCCACCTCCTAGTCTCACATACAAAGGAGTTACTCTAGAAATGTCAATCTTCACAGAGTCGATGTTTGGATCAACTTCTCCAAAAATAGAGTCCATCTCCCCTCGATAAAATCGGAGTTTCATTCATCACTTCCCATCAAGAATCTAAATACTCATTTCTCTCTGCAATGGGATTTTCCCCACTGAGTCCTATTTGGAGTTAACATACTTCCAATCAAGAATCTAAATACTCATAAAGAAAAAAATCAAAGACAAAGGGAGAGCAGTCATTCAACCTTCTTCAAATCAAATAGCCTCACAAGCATGTTCACAAAGTCTTCTATAATATACCTTATTCTTGGGGCTTGCCAAGAATAAACACTTGGACAATACATTCTAGGAGTGAGCAACACAACTAGCACATCAACAATAGTCTCATTCCTTTTAAAAGACACGACTTGACTCAAATGAAGATTTACAGCGACGTAGATGTGCTTCTACAAGGGTTACTTGTCAAAAATTAACAACAAAAATGAAGAAACACTAAATCAGTCTCGTACGAGACAACCTCACTGATCATCAACAATTCTGCAGAAAATTTGATTTGGTCCCAACTTATCAAACCAAGTTTCAAACCTACATAAATGCATCCCTACAAATCATGCATCCCAAATATACACCCATACACATGTCCTTGCATATTCTCATACACAAACTCTTTACCCAAAAATGACCAACATCAACCGAATTGGCCATTACACAAACAGACGTGGGCACCACCACACAAATCAAAACTAAACAACTAAAATATGGGAAAATATACTTGGAGTCCTTGTGTGATAAACATGTACAAAAAGGTAAGAAACATTTAGATATATCCGAGACCAATGCATATATCCCTGCATTACTAGAAGCCGACAGAATCTCTACCTCAAATAACCATCAATAAGGTCTCTGACCTCAGCTACCCCCGCAAAGTTTGTGACCTCGAATGAAGCATCAATAAAGTCTGTAACCTTGAATGACTTCAGCAAAGTCTGTGATCTCGGATGGAGAATCGGCAAAGCCTATAACCTCAGGTGAAGAATCAACAAAGTCTGTAACCTCGAAAGACTTAAGAAACGTCTGTGACCTTGGATGGATCATTGACAAAGCATGTGACCTCGGTGAAGCATCAACAAAGTCTGTAACCTCGAACGACTTTAACAAAGTTTGTGACCTCGGATGGAGCTTCGGCAAAGCATGTGACCTCCGGTGGAGCTTCAACAAAGTCTGTAACCTCGAAAAACTTCAGCAAAGTCTGTGACCTCGGATGGAGCATCGGTAAAGCTTGTAACCTCGGACAGAGCCTCAACAAAGTCTCTAACCTCAGACGACTTTAGCAAAGTCTGTGACCTTGGATGGAGCATCGGCAAAGCCTGTAAACTCGGACGGAGTCTCAGTAGAGTTTTGTAAGTATCCCAATCTGGACTGCTCTCCATCCGAGCACACGGGAAACACCGAGGACTCACGCAAACGTGATCCCGAAGACCCGTAACCTCCAAAAAGTCCAAAACCACCAACCAAATCAAGGGATGACCTTTCAGGGATAAAATGGGACAGAAAGACTTTGCAGGAATTATAAAAAAACCATTTGACATAATGGTCCGCACGGACCACTTTGCAGAGTGAAAATAATGATGAAAAAATCCCCTTAAAGTCCACAATATTCCCTCAAATCCGGGAAAACAAAAAAAGTGGTAATAACACAAGAAGCCATGCGGACCACTTTGCATTTTTCTTGGGCCTATAAATAAAGGGCTTCCCCTCTCATATTTTTCACACCACCCTTCTCTCCTCCCTCCCCCCAGCTAGTTGGGACAAGTCTAAGCCTTCCTGAGGCCCTCTGATCCTTCCCGAGGCCTCCCAAGCCTTCCCGAGGCGCTCCAAAGCCCTCCTGAGGGGCTCCGAAGTCCTCCCGAAGCCTTGCCGGTCCATCCTGAGGCGCTCCCGAGCCATCCCGAGACGCTCCCGAAGCATCCCGAAGCCCTGCCGGTCCATCTCGAGCCATTCTGAAGCACCCCAAAGCCCTTCTGGTCCGTCCCGAGGCATCCTGAGGCAAGCCGAAACTCTGCCCGCACATACCTAGCCATCCGGAGGCACGCCAAAGCTCTGCTCGCACATACCTAGCCATCCCGAGGCACGTCGAAGCTCTGCCCGCACATACCTAGACATCCCGAGGCACGCCGAAGCTCTGCTCGCACATACCTAGCCATCCCGAAGCACGCCGAAGCTCTGCCTACACATACCTAGCCATCCCGAAGCACGCCGATGCTCTGCCCGCACTTATCTATCCATCTTGAGGCACGCTGAAGCTCTGCCCGCACATACCTAGCCATCCCGAGGCACGCTGAAGCTCTGCCCGCACATACCTAGTCATCCCGAAGCATCTCAAAGTTTTTTTGGTCCATCCCGAGCCTTCCAGAAGCATCCCAAAACTCTGGTGGCATACACAGCGGTCCATCCCGAGGCAATCCCGATCCGTCCCGATCGAGCACCGACACCTCAAGTCAAACACACTCCCCCGTGGAAGATAGACACGAACCAAAATTGGTAAGGCCTCCTTCCCAATCTCTTTCAATTAATTTCAATATTTAAATACATAGCATACAATGTAGACATCATTTTCAAAATGCATTTTTAAAAACACACGCACATACACACAACTTTTAAAGAAAGAGGGGTATCAAAAGACTCGTGTATACGAGGCAACTCGGGTGAGCTCAACTATCTCTTCCCGAGGCGTAACCTGACCTCCGAACTCAAAATCTCATCACACAACAAAAACGAAAAAGCCGTTTCTCAATGTTTTGGGCATAATCAAAATGGCGTGGCGACTCTACAAAAAAAAAAGCAGCGCACCCTCAAAGACGAGAGATGCCGTCCGGCCACGGATCGGGTAATTTCAGTTGGCGACTCTGCTGGGGACTTTTGTTTTAAAAACTTTTAAATAAAATAAAAGATTTTTAAAACAATAATGAGGGTCAAACTTTCATTTTACCCCTTCTTTAACTGTTGTGTGTGTGTGTGTGTGCATGTGCTTACTTTTTTTGCTTATTCAAAAAAAAAATAAAAAATGCATCACAATATATCTGTGTACATACATTTAAAAATTATGCAAAACTTTCTATTTTACTCAGAAAAAGAATTTTAGCGACCGCACACTACGCGCACTCTTATCCTGTACACTGCACACTACAACCCCAAGCCCGGGATTGTCTCAGATGCAGTTCAATTGGTGTTCCTATTCCTTTTGAGCGCGCATGTGATCATTCCAAACTTCCCATCCTAGCCAGTGTCAACCATGCACGCTTGCGTCACACTCTGTCCAGACTCGGTTGGTTTTTGACCCAGTCTGTGTCATAAAGCCTGGATACATATCCCATATCGGCCATTATCTGAGTCAAAGCCCAGAAATCAAGATCCCTTGCGCAAGCAAGATGATGAAAGGTCATGCTAAAATCTTGACCTGATCTTGATTTCCAACGCTACACCCAGACAATGATCCGTCCCGGATATACATCCATCGACACATGACACTATGTCATCAAGCCTTTAATGCGTCATCCATGACAATATGACCTAGACAAGACCTAATGTCATAGATCCCTTGCGCAAGCAAGGTAAAAAGAGGTCATGACGAACTCTTGACCCGATCTTGACTTTAGATATTGAGTCTGTTCACTATTCACATGGCAGACGCATTAAAACGAACATGACAAGCTCGGTCCTTAGATTCGGTTTTTTCTTTTGGCCGGTGGAAACCGCTTGCCCTATAGGAGCCTCTCCCGGGGCTGTCCACCCTGGGAAATCGAAATACAGGTGCAAAACGAGGGGCTTAAAGCCGTAGTGATGGTTTCCACTGACCCAGGATCTAGAATAGTTGCGAAAAAGAAGAGCAATCTTTTCCAACCAACTTAGGATTCTGAGAAAACACGTTTTAAGTAAATTAAAACAACAAAAAAAACATAAAAAAGAAGTAAAATGCATGTCGCATGAGCTTTCCCCCTTTTATCCAAAAAAGGCATTCCCAAGTCTAAACCTTACCCGTCACCCCCTCCAGCGAACCGAGAGTGGTTGAGAGTACCTGGGTGCCATCATTTCAGTGTCGAAGCCGCAAGGTTCGACAGCCTTTCCAATTCAGCTTTCAGAGCAGTCTGTCGCTCTCCCATGGCAAGGTCGATAGATAACAGCGAGGGAAACGGAATTCTGCCCCCGAGAAATTTCCCAACTATGGAAGAGGTTTGGCAAGCTGTCAGAGCTCTTGAATAGCGCCAAGGCGAGCAGCAGGCTTGGATCGAAGGTGCCATACATCATTTCGAAACATTGGCTGCCCCCCAACCAGCTGGGGCTCCCATAGAAAAAGAAAACGTACCCGCTCCCTCAACTCCCAGTGTCTCTCATAATACTCTAGGACCTAATCCTTTACCTCTATATGAGCCCCATAGCTATGCCATGAAGTCACAAAGCCTGCCAGGGAAGGACATGCCAAGTCAACGCCTCGAGGTCTCGAGACCGCCACAAACTGACAAGCACATTTGCTGGGACATCTGCGACTGCCCCGCATGTCTAGATGTTGATTTCCAAGATGAGATAAGTGAGGACCGTCCCGCGAGAAAGAGAAAATCATCTTCTCAACAAAAACTAAAGAAGAGGTATGAAGCCGGTGATCCCATAATTGGAACCCTAGGCGAACCATCTGGAAAGTTTGAATACTATGTCATTTACTCCAACGAATCTCCTCAGCCTAACTCAACTCAAGACCATGGCAACTTTTTCTCCATGATAAGATGGGATGAGCTCCGCACTGCAACCAATGATCCAAGCATTCTGGCGCTCCAACCTTTATCTTCAGAAGACATCAAGGCCATCGTCAAAGCCACGAAAAAAGCAATAACGGTGAACGAGCTGAGATGCGATGTATGGTCGTACGCTAACTAGGGCCCTCCCATGAAAAATTGGGAGAAACAAGCAAAGAAGGAGTAAAGCCAAAAGTGAATGTACTGACGCGTTCTGGCCAGATCCCGATGAATCCACCATGGACAGACAAAAGGCCATCCATACCTGAGCCCCGAACCGAGAAAGGCCCCTATGCCAAAGAACCCGAAGTGCTTGACCCAAAGACTGTAGACCCGATCTTGACCCAGCTCAAGCGCACTCAAGTCAACATATCCCTTTGGTCCCTACTCACTTCCTCTTATCCTCACAAGCTCAAGCTGGAAGAAAGCCTGGCCCAGACCATGGTCCCTATCAATGTGACCCCGGAGGGAGCAGTCTAAATGATCGGCAACGCTCACTACGGCAACAGCATTACCTTCACTGAGCTCGATCTGCCAAAATTTGGGGCTAACCATAACGAGCCTATCTACATTACTGTTCAACTCGATGAGCATCGCCTTCCTCGGGTCTTGGTAGATGGAGGATCGGCCATGAATGTCCTCCCCGCTAAAATGATGGACTTGCTAGGAATCAAGCCAACCGATCTAAAGCCATCAGCTTAGACGATCAAAGCTTATGCCTCAACGCCTCACTCAGTCTTGGGGGTAGCCACTCTGAACCTGTGGTTCGGAAAGCAGATGATACCAACAGACTT
Source organism: Adenophora triphylla var. japonica (assembly GCA_022495995.1). NCBI lineage: Eukaryota > Viridiplantae > Streptophyta > Magnoliopsida > Asterales > Campanulaceae > Adenophora > Adenophora triphylla. Next base: position 95,382 of record JAFEMH010003556.1, on the reverse strand, counting down.
CCAGGTTATCGACATCTCGATCACCTTTACTGCCATCTTGGGCCAACCTTAGCTGCACCAAATAAATGGGGTGGCTTCCACTCTACACCATTGCGTAAAATTCGTTCAAGGAGGTGATCTCACCATTATTTATGGGGACAGTGTGACTATATAAGGGATCAACACAAATGGCATCCCGGTCTTGGAAATCAAGCATGACAACGAGGGCATGATGCTGATAGGGTTCACAATCGAACGCCCGAAGGCCCAAGTGTGCCACATAGACCTCCCACTGACTTGGGACCAAATTTCTCCTCCCATGAAGATGATGAAGCTTATGAATTACATTCCGGGGATCGATTTGGGCAAACACCATCAAGGTACCCATAATATCATCGAGGTCAACGAAAAAAATACCCGTCGTGGCCTAGGATACGCCCCTACACCCAAAGATGTTGCGGAAGACACAAAAGATGCACGCGGAAAATGCCCAGTTTCTAACAAAAGAGGCTCGCACGCAATCTCCTACCTCCATCCTTAAAGCTTTGACATGGCCCGGTACTTCACAAAGAAAACCAATAATTTGAATGAAGGCACAGAAAAGAGGACAGAGCTGATCAATGCCAAACAAGATTGGTCAGCAACAATGGACAAATGAGAGAAGCTCCAACAAAGCCTTGAAAGATTCAGAGGCCTCGAGCCAAACCCCGTCAGAAGAGCATTCCTCGATGCACCAACTCTACCGGGATCCACTACCACCACTATTTACAATGAATTTTGGTTCGGGAAAACCCCCTCTTTGGTGGAGGAACTCGAAAAGCTTTCTGCCATCACCCCTGCCACAAACAAGTGGGATGAGTCAATATTCGAGCTAACAATGCCCAAGGCAAGAAAAGAAGACTCCGCAAAAGATGCCTAGAACGAGCCATCGCTACAACAACTTTTCAGTGAAGAAATCAAAGTGGCGACTTAATTGATTTTGTTTCTGATAACTCTGTGGTAGCCATGATTGGGGACAGCGGCACGAATCCTTTCGACCCTTGCATCCTCTCAAGCCCATCCATAATTCCACTGAAGAACTGGGCCACCTTCTCCGAACCTGCAGCCAGCAAGGTGGAAATGATCGAACAGCTTGGTCTAACCCCTCGCGTCCTAGAGTCTAGATTCAAAACACATTCCGAGTCTGTTGTATTTGAATTTGAGTCTCTCGAGTCATCTGATGGTCTTACCCCAGAAGATTATGAATTCATAGCCAACAATGTATTCCCTTACGCTTTAAATGAAAGTTTCGACCTTTCCGAGTATCCTCTCATTGCATCTTTAACAACTGATAAATTAACTAAATCACAAACAGTTAATAACGATTCACTTGATAAAGATGCTGACACGTTAAATGAACAATACATTAAACAAATCTTTAAGCATGTTGTCAAATGAGAGGAAAATTGGGCCCAAGCTGTCGAGGAGGTTTTAACCAAAGTGAATTTGGGGGCTGCTGAAGAGCCTAAAGGGACGCAAATCGGAAGTTTCTTCACCGGCACCGAGTAAGAAGCAATGACTACACTGCTCCAAGAATTCGTGTATGTGTTCGCTTGGTCCTACCAAGACATGCCCGGCCTAGATCCAGCCATAGTGGAACATCGGATTCCCCTGAATCCCGAGGCTAAGCCCATAAAGAAGAAGCTACGCCGAATCAAGCCAGAATGGTCCTTATAAGTCAAGGAAGAGATCGAAAAGATGCTTCGCGTCGGCTTCATAAGGGTAATCGAATACCCGACTTGACTCTCCAACATAGTCATGGTCACCAAGGCCAATAGAAAAGTGTGATGCTGCATGGACTTCCGAGATCTCAACAAAGCAAGTCCCAAGGATGACTTTCCACTACCAAATATAGACATGTTAGTCGATACTACGACCAATTTTGAGGTTAAGTCCTTCGAGGATGAGTTCGCCGGCTACAATCAAATCAAGATGGCCGAAGAAGACCAAGATAAAACCGCCTTCACAACCCCCTGGGGAACCTACTGCTACACTGTAATGCCGTTCGGACTAAAGAACGTTGGGGCTACCTACTAACGGGCAGCGACCGCACTCTTCCATGGCATGATCCACAAAGAGATCGAAGTGTACGTCGACGACATGATCATCCATTCAAAAGGATCAGACGGACAACAGCTCATCGACCTGAGAAAGTTCTTCGATTGCCTTCGAAAGCATTCAATGAGGTTAAACCCTGTCAAATGCACATTCGAAGTATCCGAGGCAAAGTCTTGGGATACATGGTCACAGAACGAGGCATCGAAGTTGATCCCCAAAAGATCAAGGCCATAATCGAAATGAAACCACCATAAACCCAAACAGAAGTGAAAAGCTTCATGGGCCGCCTGCAGTTCATCAGTCGCTTTGTCAACCAGTTGACTTCCATGTGCGAGCCAATCTTTCGACTTGTTAATGTTAGAAACATGTGTTTCCATGTGTGTTGTCACGTGTGTCACATACCAGTGTTGCCACTGGTGTTGCCACAGGTGTTGCCATTAGAGATTTGGCAACACCAGAATAGTTACCGTATTTTTCATAAATAACAACGTGATAATTATTTATATGGTAACAATAGTTAGTCTGCTTTAGATGAGGTTGAACAGGTCAAGAGAATCTGCCCAGGCATTATTTACAAGTTGGTGAAGAAAGTTATACATAAACACATTGTTTATGTGTAAAAGTGATGACCAAGTAAAAGTGTTAGTGGGTTAGCTATTCAGGGGGAGCTAAGGATAGCTGTACAAGGCTGCTACAGCATTGGCGTACAAGGAAGAGGATCCAAGAAGACTTAGTCTTCTACAAAAAAGGAATGTGGAGCTAAAATCAAGGGAACAAACTCAAGGCTATTTATCTGATCATTTTGAGTAGGGTCCAAGTTTTGGAAGCCTATAAATAGTGCAGTCGATCAGCATTAGTGATCACCCAATTCAGAAAATGAAAATCTGCACAAGAAAGAATTCTGCTATTCAGTGTTGCCATTCAAGTGTTGGCAACACTCTGTCCGACACTCGAGAGTTATCACATATATCTTTGTATTTTCGTGAGGTTTTAAGTGTTAGAATTCAGAGAGAGTTCTAGATTAGTTGTTCCCATGTGTTAATGATCGTAAATCATTAAGGGAACTTTTGACCTTGTATTTAAATCAATTTATATAAAGAAAGGTCTTGCCCTCCTGGCACCCATCAAGTTATATATTTATATAACTTGATAAAAATATAATTATTGTGTGTATTTATTTATTCTTCTGCTGCAATTAGATTTATTTCTATTTTTTGGTTTTTTGAATTGGTGTGAATTGTGTTGTTATTAGTATTATCAATACTATTGACAACACTTGTGAGTTTCGTCTCACTTTTGCTAAGCCATAGAAAATTTCAATTGGTATCAGAGCCTAGCTGTCACGACCCTAATCCTAGACACTAATTTAGCACACGTTGAGCACGTGGGGCTGGGTTGATAGTATCTTATTTTATGTCTTTTATGCTTCTTGTTAAGTTTTATGTGTTTATTTATGTTTTTGATAAATTATGTGAAGTTAGGATGGTTAGGAATTTATTTTAATGATTAAGGGCCTATATGGAATAAATATAAAGTGGTGTGGTGAAAGTATAATAGTTAAAATTATAATTGAAATGATTATTTTATGTTGAGGTGCTTGGGTGTCAAAAGTGATAGTTAAGGTTATTAGTTTAATTGGTTCAAGTCTTGAGGAGCTTATATGAAAGAGTTCATACTTATCCTTGTCAATTAAACATTGAAGGCTTTCTTCTTCCTCAGTATTTTTCTCCTTCTTAAAACTTCCATGGAAAAGAACCAAACCCTACCTCCTTCTTTCAAAAAATTATATCCTCTTCAATACCTTGTCGTTTTTAAATCCGTTTGGATATTCTTGTTCGTGGCGACGAGGGGAACGTGTAGAGCCGAGAAAATAAATATTTCATTTCGCACTATTTTGGTAAGTTATTATGACTTCCTTTCAAAAATGGTTCATTACATGATTATTGTTGTTATTGGTATTATATAAATAATTTTTGGTCTTTTGGAACTATTTTCCTTGAATTAGAAAAGCTTGGAAAGGGAAAGTGGTTATGGTGGTGTTGTTGTAGTAGAAAGAGTATGGGGTGAAATTGATATTATGGTGTTCTTGATAATGGAAGGGTTACATGGCAATATGGAACCAAGTTGGTAAAATAATGATGTTGTTACTTCATACTTGGTTTAAAATGAATATGGAATGGTTTGGTCTTAGTTTTGGTCCTGCTTATTACCTATTTTATGTCTTTATAAACAGAGGACTTTGGGTTTTGGTATTCGAAAGTTGGTTTCTGATGTTGTTGCTAAATTTTGGGGTTCTGGACAGAGGGCACGACTCGTGCTCTGTGGCACGAGTCATCCCTTGATAATTGGTCTAAGTCGTGCCCTAGTAGGGACGACTGATTCTGGTGGGTGTCAATGGGGCACGAGTCGTGCCCTGCCCTACAATCTCTGAACCATTTTTCAAGCATTATAAACCTAATCTACCTAGAACATAATTGAACCCTCTTTAACTTTAATTAAAGTAGAACACTTTAGCTACACAATGATGTCTTACTTGGTCAAAATGGAATTGTGGAAGAGGTTTAAATATTGTTCGGAAAATGGTTGATAGTCTTGATTTGCAACTTAAACCAAGTTAATCAAACTTAGTAATTTTACCTTGAACCTTTATAGAGGTTACTCATTGTTATATATTGAATGCTACTATCAAAGTACAATGTATGAACAACAAGATGATGTAGTAACATACCAATTGTGATAATTGAAAGATGTTTAAATGATTGGGTAAAGTAGGTTGGAATCATTGAAACCTAACTTGTTTAATATCCTTATGTGATTATTGATACATCCTTGAATGGTTTTATAAGTGTGTAAACCTTATGTGTTACACCTTTTGGATTTGTTTGACATCTTTTTGATATGATTGATTGGGGTTCCCTACTTTGGAATCCTAAGTTTAATTGAATTGGTTCAAGGATGGTTTAGCCTTAGTGCTACTTGTGATTGATACTTGTTATCGTTTCCTATCATTTTGATATGCTATATTGGTATGGTTCCCTACTTTGGAATCATACATGGATTGTTTATTAAGCAAGTATTTATTATTGTGCTTATATTTAAAAGTCCAGCTGGTACTTGATTGTTTGGGCAGTGGTATGGGATTATAATGGCAACCGAGCCGAGTTCATTATGATCCATACGCTGGTTCCCTTTTCCCTTCCATTGATCATGGTTTGGGTAGTTGACTAGCTCGCCCTTTAAGGGTGAGGCTCTAGTTTCACTTCGGGGTATGACTTTGTGTCATTTTCACCCGTTTGTTGTTATTGTGATTGGGTTCCGGGACCTCTTCTTCAGCTGTTGATGCTGCTCAGATTTGGATATCCACTTGTGATTGTTATATCCATTTGGGATGAAACCTTGGCTCAGTATCCTTATCAGTGTTACAATAATGCACTTATGTGTTTATGTATATATCTTTCTTTGTGTTGATAAGAATGGGATATATATATGATGATTTGTTGTTATATGCTTTCATATTATGATTGCATATCATATTGCTGCATACATAATAACTTGCTGAGATTTTTCTCACCCCGTCCTTTTATTGCTTTCTTAGATTGAGCCAGGGGCTAAGCTATGTGGAGTACCGAGAGGACGCCTAGTGGGGATTGTTTTGTAAGAGGTATTTTATAAGGTTACATTATATAAATGTATAACCTTGGGTAGTATTCCGAAACCGTATCTTGTTGTCCTTCTTTTGAAACTATTAAAGGGTTGTAAATATTTTTAAATTTGGAACTACGTTCCGTGGGTTGTAAATAAATGTGGTTGGTTTGTAAATGGTTTGAAGGTGGTGTGAGTTAGTATTTGAAGCGGAATGGTTTTACCATTAATAGTAAGTTAGAAAAGTTTTCTTAACGTTAAGCAGGTTTATGAATTGATATATTTTGGAAAGGACATTTTGAAAGTTTTTCTAAAAAGAAAGGCGTCTTCAGAGCGTGTCTCGACTTGGGACCAAGTAGGTCCCCGGTTCGAGGCGCATCACTAGCACTTGATATACTAAGTGTTTTGGTCCTTTTTGCCATGGCTTTTAATCTTGCTAATCCATCTCTAGGGAGACTATCTATTCTTTATGTATATGTAAAGACTCTCTTATGTCTGTGCATCAAATTAATGGATGTTTGGGCATTGAAAACTATTCCTAATGTCCTTCCAATAGAAAAAAATTACTTCTACCTTATTTGATGTTGAAACTAAGACTAGTTTTGTAAAAGAACATGTTAAGGAAAGAGGTAGTTCTTCTAGTAATATTTCTGATCAAATCATTGAGTGTGAATACTGTCACAAACCTGGACACAAAAAATCAGATTGTTTTATTATCCAAAAGAAAAAGTCCAGTTTACAAGTGTTGCCTCAAGTGTCACCAAAATCTCAGGGCAACACTCGAGACAACACAGGAGGACAGAAAGTCAGAATTGAAAAAAAGGTTTGGTTACCCAAAGCAAATGTGAAATGGAATGTTGTTTATGCTGTTTTGAGGACTAATATTTCAGGTTCATGGTACTTTGATAGTGGTTGTTCTCGCCATATGACGAGAACAAAAATATTCTTCAAAGAATATGAACCTATTCAAGGAGGATACGTGTCTTATGGAGGTGGAGGAAAGAGCAAGATAACAGGGAAAGGATCACTTGATGTTTCTGAATTCCCTGCCTTAAAGAATGTCTTGCACGTTGATGGCTTGATGGATAATTTGATTAGCATTAGCCAGTTGTGTGATGACAACTTAGAGGTAAAATTTAAAAAGAATACTTGTGAAGTTTTTGATCATACCAACTTTTGTGTTATGACAGGAACCAGATCAAGTGACAATTGCTATGTTGTTGGTAAACAACAAGTATGCAATTCAACCAAGGTTGATGACACACTTTTGTGGCATCAAAAATTGGGACATCTCCATTACATAAATTTAGAGAAACTTTTTAGGTTTGATGCTATTAAAGGAATTCCCAAATTGAATTTTAAAGATAAATCTCTGCGTGGGGATTGCCTTAAAAGTAAACAAACCCGTGTTACCCACAGTATTTCCCAACACCAAGAGCAACACTTTGGAACAACACATTGTTTTCAACTTTTGCACATGGACTTGATGGGTCCAATTGAGGTAGATAGCCTGGGAGGTATGAAGTATTCTTATGTCATTGTGGATGATTTTTTTAGATTTACTTGAATCTATTTTTTAAAAGAAAAATCTGAAACTTTTGATAAGTTTAAATTCTTACATTCCAAAATCAAAAATATATTTTGCTCACCTATTTTTCATATAAGATCTAATCATGGAAAAGAATTTGATAATATTTCCTTTTCTACTTTTTGTGAGAAAAAAGGAATTCACCATAAATTTTCGACCTCTAAAATGTTTCAACAAAATTGGGTGGCCGAAAAGAAAAATAGGATTTTGCTAAAAATGATCTGTGTCATGAAGTTTTCCAAAAGTATTTCGAAAAGATTTTGGGCTGAAGCGTTGAACACGGCTTGTCACATTTCTAATAGAGTTTTTCTAAGACCTGGTACAACAATGACACCCTATGAGATTTTGAATGTGAAGAAACCTAACATTGATTACTTTCATGTTTTTGGATGTGTTTGTTTCTCATTGAATGATCGAAATCATTTAGGTAAATTTAAATCTAAGAGTGACAAGGCCATTTTTCGTAGATATTCTCAAAATTGTCTTACATTTCGTGTGTATAATTTGAGATTGAGAATCGTTCAAGAGTATAAAAATATTTTGTTTGATGATTTGGCTAGCATTGCAGGTGAATCAGTTGTAGACACTCCTATAATATGGGTTGAGCAACTTGAAGAAGTTGCTGGAGAAAGTGTTACCTCAAATGTTGAGTCTGGTGTTGGACCAAGTGTTGTCATTGATACGGCAACACTAGAGAAAATACCAGAAATCAGTCCAAGTGCAGAAAATGAAGATGATGAGAACTCCAATGGAGTTAATGATCCATTGAGGAGGGATCCCCCTTTGAGAATTCAAAATAATCATCATATAAGTTAAATTATCGGGGATTTGAACGATGGGATACAAATAAGACACAAGGAACCGGTAAATTACCGAGGCATGGTAAAATATGTTAAGGTAAATCATTCTTGTTTTGTATCTAAACTTGAATCTAAAAAGGTAGTTAACGAATTAAAAGATGATTTTTTGATTCAAGTTTTTAACCATGAGAGATTTTCTAGTTTGAGAAAATCTCTTGATTTTTGTTTCATTTAAAAACTCCTGGATTATTTTGTTGTATATTATGTTACTTTAATTTTTGTTGTCTTTTACTATATTCCTTTATTTAAAAAAAATAAAAAAATTCAGTATAAACTGCTGTCTTGAGGTGTTGTCATCTGTGTTGCCAACACAAATAGCAACACTGTGAAACATATATTAAAAAAATGTATTCTCTTTTAAATTCAATGGGGGGCATTTACTGAACTTTTTGTTCTAGTACGTGTACATACTTAAGGTTAATATTTTTGATAAAATACCCCTTTGTGCTTAAAGTTACAAAGTCACTTATGTTGTTGTTGATATTTAAAACGACAATGCTTGCTAAAATACTCCCAAAGTAACTCGGGGCACGGCGTTCGCTGCGACGATGCTTCCTTGCAAAAACGGGAGTATAATGTATCTGTTTTATACTAAGTATTAGGGACATGGAGCTCGCTACTACAGTATACCCTACTTGAAAGGTATAAAACTTACTACATATAGCTTTACACTTTAATAAAAAAACTCGGGGCACGGAGCTCGCTACTACGATGCTTCCTTGTAAATAAAAGAAGTGTAAAGTCTTGCTTAAAATTGCCTAAGGAATGATAAGTTATATATGTTGAAAAATATCAAGGGGATTTTATTTATAATGTTGTCTTTTGTGTTACACAACATTGCTAGCAACACATTAGTAGATGGTACATTAAGTTTTTATTTCTTCTTTTTATTTTTGTTAATTAAATTTTGAATTTTCAAAAGTCTATTTTTATATATTTAGAGTTTGTGAAATTTAAAAGGTTTTAACAAAAATACTTAAATTTTCTCTAACTAAATGTAATTTCGAAATATCTATTTTTTAAAAGTTCATTTTCTTTTGAATTTTGAAAAACAAAATTTTATGGATATTTCTAAAATTATTTTTAGTTATTACTCGCTCCGTCCCGTCCGAAAGGGCATAAATTTCTTTTTTGGACATCCCATTTGAAAGGGCACAACCCAAAAATGGAAAGTTTTTTATTACTTCTTTATTTGTGGGACCCACTTGTCATACTCTCACAATAAATATCTACAAACTATTTCCTACCCCACATTCTCTTTCCTACATCACCTTTCACTCACAACATTTATTTTACTATACACTTTTTCTCTTTCCTACATCACTTTTCTTAATTCCCGTGCAAGACACAAACTTTGCCCTTTCGAGCGGGACGGAGGGAGTGTATATTGAAAAAAATTACATTTTTTTAATGGCCGAATAAACTGTGTTGAAGTTGTTGAGATAAGAGTGTTAATTTGTGTTTGAACTTGTCAAATCAACCATCATCTCTCACTATTCACCCCTTAAATCTCTCACCCTCCTAAAACCCTCTCCTTCACCATCTCTCTCACCTCGTCTCTCTCTCTAAAATCCCTCTGTCTTCACCGTCTTCTTCCCAACAATTTCCATGGCCAGTCCATCAAAATCCTCCCAAATTATGTCTCACATAGACAACTCGCCTATAGCTCCCTCAAGTGTTGCCTCAAGTGTCGCCATTCATATGGAGACATCACTTTTCGCAACACCATCCGCAAAACCAACCCTTGGCTTGGTTGTGTTAATTCCCCTCCTACTCGTATCTCAATGGCTCTCCCTGTGAGCTCTCTGCCACAAGAGCTCACTCTAACTCTTCGAATCATTCAGAATACTACTTTCTTCACAAAAAGGGGGAGAGTGGTCACTAGTGATGTTGATAATAGTGATTCGTATAAGCATCATATATTCCCGACAGTGCCAAGTGATTATTTATGAATATGGCTGGAATATGACATGTGTTGAATGGGAGATTGAGATAGTGATCTTATTAATGTTAGATGTTGGGAAAATGTTACAACATTAATTTTATTTTTGAATAAAATCTTACATTAAAGGGAAGTTTATTGTTAAGAGAAATATCTATATAAGGGGAGATGCGTTCCTTGTTTTATTGTAGGTCCAAATAAAAATTTGATCTATTTTGGAGCTACAAACAAGGAGTATAATCTTAAGGGGGAGATATATTTTTGGATTGCTTGACTAACATATAGATTTATTTGTTGTAGGCATGACTAACTGTTTATGCAGGTACATCACGTTGTATTTTGTGAAGAAATACGTAACTAAAGGGGAAATTGTTAATGTTAGAAACATGTGTTGCCATGTGTGTTGTCCCGTGTGTCACATACCAGTGTTGCCACAGGTGTTACCATTTGAGATTTGGCAACACCAGAATAGTTAATGTATTTTTCATAAATAACAACGTGATAATTATTTATATGATAACAGTAGTTAGTCTGCTTTAGATGAGGTTGAACAGGTCAAGAGAATCTGCCCAGGCGTTATTTACAAGTTGGTGAAGAAAGTTACACATGAACACATTGTTTATGTATTAACGTGATGTCCAAGTAAAAGTGTTAGTGGGTTAGCTATTCAGGGGGAGCTAAGGATAGCTGTACAAGGCTGCTACAGCATTGGCGTACAAGGTAGAGGACCCAAGAAGACTTAGTCTTCTACAAAAAAGGAATGTGGAGCTAAAATCAAGGAAACAAACTCAAGGCTATTTATCTGATCATTTTGAGTAGGTTCCAAGTTTTGGAAGCCTATAAATAGTGCAGTCGATCAGCATTAGTGATCACCCAATTCAGAAAACGAAAATCTGCACAAGAAAGAATTTTGCTCTTCAGTGTTGCCATTCAAGTGTTGGCAACACTCTGTCCGACACTCGAGAGTTATCACATATATCTTTGTATTTTCGTGAGGTTTTGAGTGTTAGAATTCAGAGAGAGTTCTAGATTAGTTGTTCCCATGTGTTAATGATCGTAAATTATTAAGGGAACTTTTGACCTTGTATTTAAATCAATTTATATATAGAATGGTCTTGCCCCTCCTGGCACCCATCAAGTTATATATTTATATAAGTTGATAAAATTATAATTCTTGTGTGTATTTATTTATTCTTCCATTGCAATTATATTTATTTCTATTTTTTGATTTTTTGAACTGGTGTGAATTGTGTTGTTATTAGTATTATCAATACTATTGACAACACTTGTGAGTTTCGTCTCACTTTTGCTAAGCCATAGACAATTTCAATTGGTATCAGAGACTAGCACTTGATATACTAAATGTTTTGGTCATTTTTGTCATGGCTTTGAATCTTGCTAATCCATCTATAGGGAGAATTTCTATTCTTTATGTATATGTAAAGACTCTCTTATGTCTGTGCATCAAATTAATTGATGTTTGGGCGTTGAAGTCTATTCCTTATGTCCTTCCAATAGAAAAATTAATTCTACCTTATTTGATGTTGAAACTAAGACTAGTTTTGTAAAAGAACATGTTAAGGAAAGAGGTAGTTCTTCTATTAATATTTCTGATCAAATCATTGAGTGTGAATACTGTCACAAACCTAGACACAAAAAATCATATTGTTTTATTATCCAAAAGAAAAAGTCCAGTTTACAAGTGTTGCCTCAAGTGTCACCAAAATCTCAGGACAACACTCGAGACAACATAGGAGGACAGAAAGTCAGAATTGAAAAAAAGGTTTGGTTACCCAAAGCAAATGTGAAATGGAATGTTGTTAATACTGCTTTGAGGACTAATATTTCAGGTTCATGGTACTTTGATAGTGGTTGTTCTCGCCATATGACGAAAACAAAAATATTCTTCAAAGAATATGAACCTATTCAAGGAGGATACGTGTCTTATGGAGGTGGAGGAAAGAGCAAGATAACAGGGAAAGGAACACTTGATGTTTCTGAATTCCCTGCCTTAAAGAATGTCTTGCACGTTGATGGCTTGATGGCTAATTTGATTAGCATTAGCCAGTTGTGTGATGACAACTTAGAGGTAAAATTTAAAAAGAATACTTGTAAAGTTTTTTATCATACCAACACTTGTGTTATGACAGGAACCAGATCAAGTGACAATTGTTATGTTGTTGATAAACAACAAGTATGCAATTCAACCAAGGTTGATGACACACTTTTGTGGCATCAAAAATTGGGACTCTCCATTACATATATTTGGAGAAACTTTTTAGGTTTGATGCTATTAAAGGAATTTCCAAATTGAATTTTAAAGATAAATTTGTGTGTGGGGATTGCCTTAAAAGTAAACAAACCCGTGTTACCCACAGTGTTGCCCAACACCAAGAGCAACACTTTGGAACAACACATTATTTTCAAATTTTGCACATGGACTTGATGGGTCCAATTGAGGTAGATAGCTTGGGAGGTAATAAATATTCTTATGTCATTGTGGATGATTTTTCTAGATTTACTTGAATCTATTTTTTAAAAGAAAAATCTTAAACTTTTGATAAGTTTAAATTCTTACATTCCAAAATCAAAAATATATTTTGCTCACCTATTTTTCGTATAAGATCTAATCAAAAATATATTCGACCTCTAAAATGTTTCAACAAAATTGGGTTGCCGAAAAGAAAAATAGGATTTTGCTAAAAATGATCCGTGTCATGATGTTTTCCAAAAGTATTTCGAAAAGATTTTGGGCTGAAGCGTTGAACACGGCTTGTCACATTTCTAATAGAGTTTTTCTAAGACCTGGTACAACAATGACACCCTATAAGATTTTGAATGGGAAGAAACCTAACGTTGATTACTTCCATATTTTTGGGTGTGTTTGTTTCATATTGAATGATCGAAATCATTTAGGTAAATTTAACTCTAAGATTGACAAGGCCATTTTTATTGGATATTCTCATAATTGTCTTACATTTCGTGTGTATAATTTGAGATTGAGAATCGTTCAAGAGTATAAAAATATTTTGTATGATGATTTGGCTAGCATTGCAAGTGAATTAGTTGTAGACACTCCTATAATATGGGTTGAGCAACTTGAAGAAGTTGCTGGAGAAAGTGTTACCTCAAATGTTGAGTCTGGTGTTGGACCAAGTGATGTCATTGATACGGCAACACTAGAAAAAACACCAGAAATCAGTCCAAGTGCAGAAAATGAAGATGATGAGAACTCTAATGGAGTTAATGATCCAGTAAAAGGGATCCCCCTTTGAGAATTCAAAATAATCATCCTATAAGTCAAATTATCGGGGATTTGAACGATGGGGTACAAACAAGACACAAAGAACCGGTAAATTATCGAGACATGGTAAAATATGTTAATGTAAATCATTCTTGTTTTGTATCTAAACTTGAATCTAAAAAGGTTGTTAACGAATTAAAAGATGATTTTTTGATTCAAGTTTTTAACCATGAGAGATTTTCTAGTTTGAAAAAATCTCTTGGTTTTTGTTTCATTTAAAAACTTCTGGATTATTTTGTTGTATATTATGTTTCTTTAATTTTTGTTTTGTCTTTTATTATTTTCTTTTATTTAAAAAAAACTCAGTATAAACTGCTGTCTTGAGGTGTTGCCATCTGTGTTGCCAACACAGACAGCAACACTGTGAAACATATATTAAAAAAAATGTATTCTCTTTTAAACCCAATGGGAGGCATTTACTGACCTTTTTGTTCTAGTACGTGTATATACTTAAGGTTAACATTTTTTATAAAATATCCCTTTGTGCTTAAAGTGAAAAAGTCACTTATGTTGAAAGGCAAAGCTTGTTAAAATACTCCCAATGTAACTCGGGGACGGCGATGCTTCCTTGCCAAAACGGGAGTATAATGTATCTGTTTTATACTAAGTATTAGGGACATGGAGCTCGCTACTATAGTTTACCCTACTTGAAAGGTATAAAACTTACTACATATAGCTTTACACTTTAATAAAAAACTTGGGGCACGGAGCTCGCTACTATGATGCTTCCTTGTAAATAAAAGAAGTGTAAAGTCTTGCTTAAAATTGCCTAAGGAATGATAAGTTATATATGTTGAAAAATATCAAGGGGATTTTATTTAAAATGTTGTCTTTTGTGTTACACAACATTGCTAGCAACATTAAGTTTTTATTTCTTCTTTTTATTTTTGTTAATTAAATTTTGAATTTTCAAAAGTCTATTTTTATATATTTAGAGTTTGTGAAATTCAAAAGGTTTTTAGCAAAAATACTTAAATTTTCTCTAACTAAATGTAATTTCGAAATATCTATTTTTAAAAGTTCATTTTCTTTTGAATTTTGAAAAACAAAATTTTATGGATACTTCTAAAATTATTTTTAGTTATTATATATTAAAAAACAAAAAAATTACATTTTTTTAATGGCCGAATAAAATGTGTTGAAGTTGTTGAGATAAGGGTGTTAATTTGTGTTTGAACTTGTCAAATCAACCATTATCTCTCACTATTCATCCCTTAAATCTCCGACCCTCCTAAAACCCTCTCCTTCACCGTCTCTCTCTCTAAAATCCCTCTGTCTTCATCGTCTTCTTCCCAACAATTTCCATGGCCAGTCCATCAAAATCCTCCCAAATTATGTCTCACATAGACAACTCGCCTATAGCTCCCTTAAGTGTTGCCTCAAGTGTCGCCATTCCTATGGAGACATCACTTTTCGCAACACCATCCGCAAAATCAACCCTTGGCTTGGTTGTGTTAATTCCCTCCTACTCATATCTTAATGGCTCTCCCTGCGAGCTCTCTGCCACAAGAGCTCACTCTAGCTCTTCGAATCATTCAGAATACTACTTTCTTCACAAAAAGGGGGAGAGTGGTCAATAGTGATGTTGATAATAGTGATTCGTATAAGCATCATATATTCCCGACAATACCAAGTGATTATTTATGAATATGGTTGGAATATGACATGTGTTGAAAGGGAGATTGAGATAGTGATCCTATTAATGTTAGATGTTGGAAAAATGTTACAACATTGATTTAATTTTTGAATAAAATCTTACATTAAAGGGAAGTTTATTGTTAAGAGGAATATCTATGTAAGGGGAGATGTGTTCCTTGTTTTATTGTAGGTCCAAATAAAAGGTTGATCTATTTTGGAGCTACAAACAAGGAGTATAATATTAAGGGGGAGATATATTTTTGGATTGCTTGACTAACATATAGATTTATTTGTTGTAGGCATGACTAACTGTTTATGCAGGTACATCACGTTGTATTTTGTGAAGAAATACGTAACTAAGGGGGAGATTATTAATGTTAGAAACATGGGTTGCCATGTGTGTTGTCCCGTGTGTCACATACCAGTGTTGCCACAGGTGTTGACATTAGAGATTTGGTAACACCAGAATAGTTACTGTATTTTTCATAAATAACAATGTAATAATTATTTATATGATAACAGTAGTTAGTCTGCTTTAGATGAGGTTGAACAGGTCAAGAAAATCTGCCCAGGTGTTATTTACAAGTTGGTGAAGAAAGTTATACATAAACATGTTGTTTATGTGTAAAAGTGATGACCAAGTAAAAGTGTAAATGGGTTAGCTATTCAGGGGGAGCTAAGGATAGTTATACAAGGCTTTTACAGCATTGGCGTACAAGGTAGAGGAGCCAAGAAGAATTAGTCTTCTACAAAAAAGGGACGTGGAGCTAAAATCAAGGGAAAAAACTCAAGGCTGTTTATCTGATCATTTTGAGTAGGTTCCAAGTTTCGGAAGCCTATAAATAGTGCAGTCGATCAGCATTAGTGATCACCCAATTCAGAAAACGAAAATCTGCACAAGAAAGAATTATGCTCTTCAATGTTGCCATTCAAGTGTTGGCAACACTCTGTCCGACACTCGAGAGTTATCACATATATCTTTGTATTTTCGTGAGTTTTTGAGTGTTAGAATTCAGAGAGAGTTCTAGATTATTTGTTCCCATGTGTTAATGATCATAAATCATTAAGGGAACTTTCGACCTTGTATTTAAATCAATTTATATAAAGAAAGGTCTTGCCCTCCTGGCACCCATCAAGTTATATATTTATATTAGTTAATAAAAATTTAATTCTTGTGTGTATTTATTTATTCTTCCGCTGCAATTAGATTTATTTCTATTTTTTAGTTTTTTGAATTGGTGTGAATTGCGTTGTTATTAGTATTATCAATACTATTGACAACACTTGTGAGTTTCTTCTCACTTTTGCTAAGCCATAGACAATTTCACGACTAATGAAAAAGAATGCAGACATTGAATGGAACCCGGAATGCCAAGATGCCTTTGAAAAAATAAAGGCGTACCTTGTGAGTCCTCCGATCCTCTGTACTCCCCACGAGGAGAAGTCACTCTTGCTATACTTGACTGTGACCGACATCACAGTTGGAGCCATGCTATGCCAAGAAAAGAAGAAGTCAAGGGTCGAGAATGCCATCTACTTCGTCAGCCGAATGTTCTAAGGCAGCGAGCTCAACTACTCAGCCCTCGAGAAAACCTACAGGGTCATCGGGAAATTGCGACACTACATGCAATCGCACATAGTGCACCTGGTCTCCAAGATGGATCCGGTCAAGTACCTCTTCGACCAACCATCACTGTCAATGAGGCTAGCCAAATGGTCTTTCTTCCTGGCGGAGTTTGACATCAAATACGTAAACCAAAAATCGATCAAGGGACGGGTAATGGCCGAACAATTGGCCGACTTCCCAACCGACGAGGCCAAAGGTCCCGAACCACAATTTCTAGATGAAGGAATCTTCGCACTTGAAGGCGAGAATCGATGGCAGCTTTTCTTCGATGGAACAGCTAACAAAAGAGGAAATGGCAATGCAATGCTCTTGGTCGACCCAAAAGACGAGCACACCCCAATCGCCATAAAGCTAAACTTCGAGGTAACCAACAATGCCGTCGGACTAGAGGCCGCCCTTGAAAGGAATGCCCAAGAGTTAGAGGTTTACGGGGACTCAGCCCTGATCATCAATCAAGTTTCCATCAAATGGAAAATGATAGACCCAGGCTTGCAAAAATACCACGCCTGCATGGAAGACCTCATCGCGCAATTCAAAGACGTCACCTTCCACAACTTACCAAGAGACCAAAATCGTTTTGTAGATGCCCTAGCCACCTTGGCTTCTCTCGTGGAAATCCCCGAAGGGAAAGCGGTAAAGCCATTCAAAGTAGGAAGAAAGGAAATTCCTGCCTACTGCTGTGAAATCGAACCAGAGCCTGAGCCAATCAATGAGCCATGGTACAACAAAATCTACCAATACCTCAAGAAAGGGGAAACCTCTTTCATAAATGAGGAAGGCAAATGTAAATAAAGAATCAAAGCCAAGAGCATCGTGGCCCTAAAATGACTTGGCTCTCACTTTGTCATCCTTGGAGACATGCTATACAAGAAATGCTACCAAGGACCACTCCTCCTCTGCATCAGCAAGGAAAAAGCAAGTCAGCTCATGAACGAAGTCCACAATGGGGCTTGCGGTCCCCACATGAACGCCGGAGCCCTGATGCAGATCATTCTTCGAATGGGCTACTACTGGATCATATTGCATCCACTTTGTCCGAAGCTGCGACAAATGCCAGCGCTTCTCCAACCTTAACCATCTTCCCCCTCATGATCTCTATTGCATGACTACTCCCTGGTCCTTCACCACTTGGGGAATCGACGTCATCGAAAAGATCGCTCCGCCCGGAAGCAACGGCCACGAGTTCGTCTTGGTAGCCATCGACTACTTCACAAAATGGGTCGAAGCCAAGTCCTACAAAGTGCTAACTTCCAAGAAGGTCGCACAGTTTCTCAAGGAAAACATCATATGCTAATACGGCATCCCATATGAGGTCATATTAGACAACGGATCTCACTTCGAAGGAGAATGCGACAGACTATTGACCGAATTCAAGATCACATGCCATAAGTCCTTTCCCTACAGGCCACAAACTAACAGCGCAGTAGAAGCAGCAAACAAAACCCTCGAAAGGATCATCAGAAAAATGACCGTACGAGGTCGAGATTGGCCGGAGAAGCTGCACCTGGCACTTTGGGGCTACCGAACATCAGTCAGAACCGCCACGGGAGAAACTCCATTCGCCCTGACCTATGGGATGGAAGCAGTATTGCCCGTCGAGCTGGAAATCCCATCACTCCGAGCGCTGTTGGAAAACAAGATCAACAAAGTGGAATGGCTCCAAAGCCGACACGACGAATTAGACCTACTAAATGAATGCCGACTAAAGGCCAAGGAACACATTCGAGCCTACCAAAGTAGAATGTCTAGGGCTTTTGACAAGAAGGTCAAATCTCGAGACATCAAGGAAGGCGATCTGGTGCTCAAAGAAAAGCCTCCCACCTGAACCAACCTACTTGGAAAATGGGAACAACATGGATCGGCCCGTTCGTGGTCCAAAAGATCTTCTCCGAAGGTGCCATGAAGCTAATAGACCTAGACGAAAATCCCTTCATGAATCCAGTCAACGGAAGCAAACTTCGCTGATACTTCGCCTGAAGAAAATTGACTTTTCGGTCTCCCCGTCACTCCTAAAAGTGTCAAACTACGGAGACCTGAGCCCCTCAGTCCGGGGGGAACGTAGGCAGCTTTCATTGGTTCGGTCTAAAAACACACAAAGTCCAAAAAAAATTGGATGCCATCAAGGCTCAGACTGGCTTGGTCTACAAACACAAAACAAAAAATCCAAATCACCACAATAAAAATACTTCTTGATGAGTACAAGCACGGTCTACTCTTAATACATTTAACAAATAATGTGTCTGCAATGCAATGAGTGGATATTTAGGAGGTCATTCTGCGCCACTCGTTCTTGTCTCCTCGCCATTCTACCCTTTCTTCCCTTGTCCCCGGCGAGTCTTTCTTCGCTCCACGTGAGCTAGCTCTGTCTCTCTCATTCCGAGATCAGGGGTCCTCCCCGTCAAGTCAACAATCCAGTAGCTCACAGAGCTTCATTCGCCTGTGCCTCGGCCCGGATCTTTTCCCTGTGACTCTGCAAAAGGGGACCCCTCTCCGTCAGTCGGTCAAAACTGGTCTCGTAGTCAAATAATGTGTCTCCCATAACATTCTGAGGGTTAGACCAAGCTTCTGCACTTCTAAGGTTGTAGCTGGCATTGGCTGTGCAGATGAAAGGGACAGGACAAAGAGGTTGCTAGGAAGAGAAATAATTGGTTGTGAAAGAAGGAGGGAGAATGAATCCCAATCCGGTGCTATTGAATGGTATAGAATCAGCTCCAGCAAATCCTTTTATTCTATGATCTGATCTCAGAAACAAGTGTAGTTCACCAGTTCCACTGAATGCTCCTATCTGTCGGCAAATATTGTGTGAGTGTGCAGTTATGCTTCGCATGCTTCGACATAGAGTAGATCGACACAGTTCCCTTTTCTTTTTCGGTGCACTCGATTTATATCTTCGACGCACAAGGAAGGACGCGGTGGGAAGGAGCCCTAGCCTCTGCCCGACCGACCATTCCGCTGGAAGGTAAGCTTTATAGCTCCAATCTAGTAAAAGGGCATTGATGGCCTTTGTATAGGTTGGGTTGCTGGATACGGGATCCTCGTAGTAGGCTGGACCAAGATCCAGCCGAGAGAGGGCAGTCTTTAGAAGCAAGAGGGAGGTCGTAGATCTGGAACGCTTTGCCTTTTCTTATCTTCTTCCCACCCTAGGAAAGGTGGAATCGGTCCCAAATGTGTCGACCCGGGTTGGAAGCAGTGATATCAAGGCTCATTAAAAAGTAGTTATCTTACGATAACAGCGGAGAAATTGGTACTTATGTACTGATGAATGCCAAAGTGCTAATTGACCCTCAAAGGAAGACGGCTGTAGTTGCTTCGATAAAGCTGAGAGGTCCTTAGAGTCGTACTGCCTAAGGGGTAGGTGGAGGTCAGCCTTCGTGCCCCACCCAAAGCTATACCTATACCTATATTGTGGCTCCATACGGTGAATATACTTGTATTGAAAGCTGAGCCGACAACCTTGCCCCAGAATCGCTTCTCGCCTGCTCTCCAAAACAACTTGGGTCTGCCCGATATACTGCTCGTACCAATCCAGGTACTCGGTGGTCAAGACAATATTCTCCCGGCGTCTAAGGAGTACCACAGGAGGGAAAGCGGAATACTTCCATACCCTCAGAAAATAAAGAAAGGCATATGAATCTGTCATAGAGAAAGAAGCTACCTCCATAGTGGTGATGTCATTCTAGCCCAGCAAAGGCTCCTGCCTCATCCTAAACTGTCGAGCAACGAGCGACGGGATGTAAAAAGAGGACCAAGACAACCCCGGAACTCTTATAACATAGGAACCTTCCTAAAAGGCCCTCCTAGTCTCAATCCCCCCAGTGAGGAACCCACCAACGGATCTGATGCGTGCCAAGCTGAGCCATCCATCGCTCCCAAGCGGACTGATCCATATCCAAGACAAGAGGCCACTGAGCAAACGCCCACAGACTAAAAGATGCCGCAGATACAGGCATAGCTTGAAGCCACTCTCGCAACCATAAGGTGAGCAAAATGGGGCTTCCCCCTCGCATGAACTTGTCCCCCATCGCCAAGCGATCATTGCCGTGAAGGGTTTCCCCCAGAACCAAAGGAGGAATATCCTCACCGGCTCGGTAGTGCCCTACCACATCCAACAAGGCACCCTCACATACCCCACGGGAGCTGACCATGAAAATCGTTGCTATCACACATAAAGCAAACACATTCCACGAGACATCACTCTCGTCATCACCCATTAACCTCTCGGGCAGCACAGAAATATCAATATTGTTGGGTTTTACGGGTCCATGCGCAGTAGAATTAAGCATCAAATAACATAAAATCCAAGGAGCCAAGGATCCGTTCTATACAATTAACTTGAAAAACTATGAGATAGATATAACCAACCTTGAACGCTTTCCATTCTTGAGCTATCGAACGGTTTAATAATGTGATTTCGAATCACAAACTTCGTTCTTCAGATTGCTTGAACTCTAGGCCTTGATCAATGAACGAGCGAAGACCCTCTTTCATCATTATCACTCATCGAGGGGCCCAAGCAAAACATCTCTCTTTCGAGGGACAAATTCCATCTTGACTTATCATCCTTCCCATCATGAATTCGATCATGCCAAAATTAGCCTTTATAAATATCGTGTTAAGATATCGTTTGACTAAAATCAAACATGACTTTCATCATATGAAAGGTCATGATAATCTCAGGTCTAGGGACTAAATGAAGTAATCTTATGAGATTTAATTATGACATTTGACCATGACATAAATCTCATGCGGGTCAAGTCCAGTCACTTGTTCTCTAACAAGTACCCATAAATTTAATGTGCATCTCTATGCATATAATCATCATATGATTATCCATTAACATTTATACTAATCATTCACATAATAATTAGGGACGGATATTATTTTAAACAAATATACAAAATATAATAATCAAATGATAAACATCTCTTATAATAATAAATAATGTCATCACATAAATCTATCAACTATAGGCCTAGGGCATAACACTAACAGTCTCCCACTTGCACTAGGCCCAATCTCCCATGTATCGAATACCCATGAACCTAACATGACCATCATGCTTAGCTTGCGGGAGAGCCTTAGTTAATGGGTCCGCCACGTTGTCATCAGTGTCTACTCTGCATATCTTTACGTCTTCCCTTTCACATATCTCTCGGATAATGTGGAAACTTCAAAGTATGTGTTTGAATCTCTGGTGTGACCTTGGTTCCTTTGCTTGTGCAATGGCACCATTGTTGTCACAGTAAAGTTCAATAGGATCTCTGATGCTTGGAACGACTTCCAAATCACTAATAAACTTTTTGATCCAAATGGCTTCCTTAGCTGCATCAGATGCCGCTATGTACTCAGCTTCGGTTGTAGAATCAGCGACGGTACTTTGGTTGGAACTTTTCCAACTCACAGTGCCTCCATTCAGCGTAAAAAAAAATCCAGACTGCGATCCAAAATCATCCTTGTCGGTTTGGAAGCTAGCATCTGTGTAGCCTTTCACTACAAGATCTTCTTCCATTCCTCCAAAAACCAAGAATACATCCTTAGTTCTTCGTAAGTACTTGAGGATATTCTTGAATGCTATCCAATGTGGTTCGCCGGGATCCGATTGGTACCTACTCGTCATGCTTAGAGCACACGAAACGTCGGGTCTAGTACATAACATAGCATACATGATAGACCCAATTGCCGAAGTATATGGAATACCATTCATTCTCTTTCGCTCATCATTAGTCTTTAGGACTTTGATTCTTGCTAAGAGATATACCATGCAACATTGGCAAGTTTCCTCTTTTAGAATTTTCCATTTGAAATCTTCTAACAACCTTGTCAATGTAAGTACTTTGACTTAAACCAATCATCCTCTTGAATCTATCTCTATAAATCTTGATACCAAGGATATATGCAGCTTCGCCCATATCTTTCATCGAAAAGCACTTTCCCAACCAAGACTTGACAGTCTGTAGTGCAGGAATGTCGTTTCCAATGAGTAAGATATCGTCGACATACAACACTAAAAATAGTGCTACGCTCCCACTAATTTTATTGTATACACAAGGTTCATCTTCATTCTTGATAAATCCAAACTCCTTGATTGCTTCATCAAAACGCAGATTCCAACTCCTAAAAGCTTGCTTCAATCCATAAATGGATTTCTGCAACTTACACACCTTGTTAGAATTTTCTGGACTGACAAAACCATCAGGTTGTATCATGTATACATTTTCAAGTAACTTCGTTTAAGGAAAGTTGTCTTGACATCCACTTGCCATATCTCATAGTCATAATATGCGGTTATGGCAATTAAAATTCTAATAGACTTAAGCATAGCTACAGGCGAAAAAGTTTCATCATAGTCGATGCCATGGATCTGTATATATCCCTTAGCTAGAAGCCTAGCCTTATAGGTGTGCACCTTCTCATCCATGTCGGTCTTCTTCTTGAAGACCCATTTGCACCCTATGGTTTTTACGCCTTCGGGTGGATCAATCAAGTTCCAAACTTGATTATCAGCCATGGATTGTAACTCGGACTTCATGGCTTCTTGCCATTTTTCCGAATCAGGAGCGGACATCGCCTCTTGATAGCAAGTAGGTTCATCTTTTTCGATTAACTCCACTTCATCACTTTCCGTAACGAGAAATCCATATCTCTCGGGTTCGGATCGTGACCTACCACTTCGGCAAAGAACTTTTGCATCTTGAACCGGTTCCACAACTACTTGTGAACTTGGTTCAGTCTCTACCATAGGTTCAATGTTGTTTTCAGGTTCTCGAATTTCTTCGAGATCTATTTTACTCCCACTGGTTCCTTTGCGAAGAAACTCCTTTTCTAAGAAAGTACCATTTCGAGCAACAAACACTTTGTTCTCGTTTCAGTTGTAGAAATAGTATCCTTTGGTTTCCTTAGGATAACCCACGAAAACACATTTATCAGACTTAGGTGCTAGCTTGTCAGAAGTTAACTTCTTGACATATGCATCGCAACCCCAAATCTTCATAAAAGACAAACTAGGTTTTCTTTCATGCCACATCTCATATGGGGTCTTTTGAACCGATTTGGTAGGAACTCTATTTATAGTAAAAGCAGCAGTTTCTAGTGCATGTCCCCAAAAGGATAAAGGAAGCTCAACTTGACTCATCATAGAACAAACCATGTCCAACAAGGTTCTATTCCTCCTCTCAGACACACCATTCCATTGTGGTGTTCCGGGTGGAGAGAGTTCTAAAACGATTCCACAACTTTTAAGATGACTGTCAAATTCTTGGCTCAAATATTCGCCACCTCGATCGGATCGAAGTACTTTAATAGTTTTGCCAAGTTGGTTTTGCACCTCATTTTGAAATATTTGAAATATCTCAAACGATTCACTTTTATGTTTCATTAGATAAACATATCCAAATCTACTATAATCATCAGTGAATGTTATGAAGTACCGAAATCCTCCCCTAGCATCGCTACTCATAGGCCCACATACATCGGTATGTATGAGTCCTAATAAGTCGCCCGCCCTTTCACCAGTTTTGGTAAATGGGTCCTTGGTCACCTTGCCAAGTAAACAAGACTCGCATTTCTCATATGATTCATAATCATGTGAGTCTAAGAATCCATCTTTGTGGAGTTTAGAAATGCGTTTCTCATTTATATGGCCAAGACGACAATGCCATAAGTGTGGTTTACATCATTGGGTTTAGATCTCTTGTTAATGTTATAGACATCATTATCACGATTTTCAACATCAAGGATATAAAGGCCATTGAATGAAATAGTAGTACAATAATACATATCACTTTTGTAAATGGAAAACTTCTTATCACATATAAGAAAATTAAAACCTTCATTATCCAAACATGAAATTGAAATAATATTCCTACTTAAAGCTGGAACGTAATAACAATTGTTCAAAACAAGTATTAGTCCACTAGGTAAAGTAACTTCATAAGTTTCTACGGCTAATGCAGCAACTCTTGCTCCATTCCCCACATGTAGGTCCACTTCACCTTCCTTAAGCATCCTTCTGTTCTTTAGACCCTGCACATTTAAACAAATGTGAGTTCCTCATCCGGTATCCAATACCCAAGAACTAGAAGTAGACAGGAATATATCTATAACAAAGATACCTGAAGTCGAGGCAACTCCTTTGCTCTTCTTCAGTGCTTCCTTGTATTTTGTGCAGTTTCTCCTCCAATGCCCAATCTCATTGCAATGGAAGCAGACCGCGTCCTCTTGGGAATTGAGCTTAGCCTCTTTAGGCTTGGCAGCCTCTTTGGGTTGGCAACATTTGCCTTAGGATTAGCAACCTTTGCCTTTCCCTTACCCTTGAAACCCTTCCCCTTGTTAACCATTAGCACTTGGTCGGTTTTCTTCTCGACAATGTTGGTTTCCGCAGTGTTCAACATTTGAACTAACTCGGAAAGGTTTTTATTCATGCCACCCATGTTATAGTGCATTATGAAATTACTAAAACTTTTGGGCAATGAATTCAATATTATGTCGGTAGCCAACTCTTGGCTAATTGGAAAATCGAGCCTTTCAAGATGCTCAATGTTGCCCTTCAACTTAAGAGCATGGGGACCAACAGCTTGTCCTTCACTCATCTTGCATGAGGTCAAGACTTTAACTGTGTTATACCTTTCTTGCCTAGCTTGTACTTCGAACATTTCCATCAGTCGATTGTTAAGATCAACTGTCCCCAAGTGCTCAAGATCCTTCTGAAGGTTCTTACACATGGAGGAGAGCATGAGGCAACCAACATCAGTAGAGTCACGCTTGTGCTTCAAATATTGGTCCCTCACTGCCCTAGTAGCATTGGCAGCAGGTTCAGGTGGAATAGGTTCCTCGAGAACGTGCAGTTTTTCCTCTTCCCTGAGAACAATTCTCACGCTACGGATCCAATCCATATAGTTTGTACCATTCTCTTCCAACTTCTCCTTCTCAAGGAGAGATCACAGTGACAGATGATTATTGTTTGATTCCATTTATTCTACAAAAAGATATACATAAAATATGAACACATATAAGTAAACATATCATATGAGAAGTATAATGCATTTACATAAAATGCTCCCACTAAATTATACACCTTCCAATGCAAATAAGCATAATATACATTTAATGGGCTAAGATCCAACTTTAATTTAATTTCAAGTTTGCTATGGTAAACCGCTCAAAACTAAATTAATTAGGTAGAAACATCAATCATATCACATATATGACTCTTAGATCTTTTATGAGATTTATTCAAGACATCATATGTCTAGGCATATTTTAATCTCATCTTATGCCTTGGGTCCAAAACCATTTTGATAACCCAATTAAGTTCATTCACTTTAAACGTATAGGAATCGCCATTTCCTCATCTTGCTCGCATTCGAATAGAATCAAAGTACCTTGCTATGGCAAGCCCACCCAAAACTATCTGAATGGTCTCAAGTGTTTTAATCATGAATTGGCATAAAGAACTTAAAAGTTAAATGAAGGTTCTTAAAAGTAGATTATAAGCATATCAGCAAAGATATTCATAATCGTGCACCAGGTAAATTCCCAGGAAGATAGGTGAGCCACAAGGACTACTTAAGTACCAAATCTCTCCTTCGACAGAACTTTTCTAGACATGCACAATCAGAAATCAGCTCTGATTTGGCAACATAATCACTACCTTTTATAAACAATCAGTTTCCTTTTAAATTTCGCGTAAAATGACTTGTTTCTCTTAAACAATCATAAAACCAAAATTTTAATGTTTCAATCTAAACATTCAGGAAATTGCAATATATTGTTTCAACTAAACATCTAAAATTCTTAACATTTAAGAACACTTAAATCATGCATCGCAACAATTAATAAAATCATATTTTAATTAACTAAGCATGCATTAACAATGAATTAATCTAGCATAGCCCTATAAATTTAATTTCCAGAAATTTATAGCATCCAGATTAATACATAAACATATCAGATTGTAAACACATTTCACAGATTAGCAGGATTTGTTCAACAAACTGATAGTGCCCAGATTGGGCAAGAAGTGTCGGTGACAGAAGCAGGTTCTGTCGCGTGACACAGGATGACAATTTCCAGATTTCCATAATTCAATCAATTCTAAATCACAGAGCAATTAAATCATGTAAACAACTTTTAACAGATTTAATTCAATATCAATAGAACACGAATTAGGCATATTGTTTCAAAAAACAATCAATCTATCACATACATAACATGCAAAAGAACATATAAACGATTTATACTATTTTCCTAGCATGTTAATTCAAACTTAATCATACGAACGGGGCTCTGATACCAATGTTGGATTTTACGAGTCCATGCGCAGCGGAATTAAGCATCAAATAACATAAAACCCAAGGAGCCAAGGATCCGTTCTATACAATTAACTTGAAAAACTATGAGATAGATATAACTAACCTTGAACGCTTTCCGTTCTTGAGCTATCGAACGATTTAATAATATGATTTCGAATCACAAACTTCGTTCTTCAGATTGCTTGAACTCTAGGTCTTGATCGATGAACGAACGAAGACCCTCTTTCGGTATCCACACCTTTGAATGAACCAAGAAAAGCTTCTTGAAGATTGCTAGATCTCTTAAACCATGGAATAATATTGAGAATATTGTTATGAATTTCTTTTGAGAATTTTGGCTAGCTTTTTAGGTTTAACAGACGTTCATATTTATACTACATTAGTATAGTATATGAATCCTAATCAAATTAGGAAAGGATTCTGTAAAACCGCCTCAGGACCTGTTGTGTCGCACGACCACACGAGGCACATGGCCTTGTTGTGTCGCACGACTATACAAGGCTGATGAGGAATTTCTCAATCATTCTTCCAATGGTTTAATCTATTCATTCTAGTTGTGTGTGACCCAATAGGATTATATTATGTTGGCAATGAGCTCGATTATATCGACTCTCATAAGACATAAGCGGACTCTAGCAAGCCATTATGTCTACCCAAATAATATAACGTAAGAGTTCACGTTTCCAATGGTACACTTCCATTTCTCCCTTTGTCTCACGATGTTATATTGAACACAAGTCATGGTCCTCGTCAACTTGTCTTTGTTCAATGCTTTCTTGATTCCGAGTATAATGATAATTCCAATCACATTGGGGTATGGCCATACACTTTCATCATTATCACTCATCGAGGAGCCCAAGCAAAACATCTCTCTTTCGAGGGACAAATTCCATCTTGACTTATCATCCTTCCCATCATGAATCCGATCATGCCAAAATTAGCCTTTATAAATATCGTGTTAAGATATCATTTGACTAAAATCAAACATGGCTTTCATCATATGTAAGGTCATGATAATCTCAGGTCTAGGGACTAAATGAAGTAACCTTATGAGATTTAATTATGACATTTGATCATGACATAAATCTCATGTGGGTCAAGTCCAGTCACTTGTTCTCTAACAAGTACCCATAAATTTAATGTGCATCTCTATGCATATAATCATCATATGATTATCCATTAACATTTATACTAATCATTCACATAATAATTAGGGATGGAGATTATTATAAACAAATATACAAAACGTATAATAATCAAATGATAAACATCTCATATAATAATAAATAATGTCAACACATAAGCCTATCAACTATAGGCCTAGGGCATAACACTAAATAACCAGAATCAAAAGTCATACCTTGTGCTTCCTCCAATGAAGCCCGAAGAAAGCATGCGAGCTTCACGCTCACGGTCCTCCAAGCAAAGCCCAAAAATCTTCAAAGGTGAGCACAATCTTGTTGTAGGAGAAGCTATACACTTGCCTCCTAACATTCCAGAACTTTGCGGCCGCTCGCAACAACTCCCAATCAGGAACTAACTCCTTAAGGGACCAAATCGAGCGAAGTTGAAAGCCTCGAGGAAATTCTCAGAAAGAAAGACGAATCCATGGAAAAAATGGAGGTTTTTTGAGAAAATGGGGAAGAAGGGTCGAAATGGCTGCAATTTGAGAATGGGGAGATAAGGGAAATCCAGATTTTCAGTAAATCTTATCCCCTCTCCAAAAGTAAGAAGTGGCTGTACGGACCACTTTGCATGCATGAAGTGTCCGTACGGACCACTTTGCAACCTGGCTAAATTTTCAGCAACCACAAAACAGTTGCTGCCCGCTGCAGGATTTTGCACCTGACTGCTCAAAAACCTTGCCAAAGCTATTTCCATCCCCCATACACTAAACATAAATGCATCCCTAGCTCATGCGACATGCACAAAAATAAAATAAGCTAGAAACAATTCCTAGGCCAGTTCCCCGGAGTCACGAATAAATAATACAAATAATAAAATGCTTTGCCCGTCAAATGCAAGTATTTTATTACAGATACAAATGTCTGCTGCTCTATGAATACAATACAAAAAAAAGAAGGGAAACAAAAAAGAGTCCTACTCCGAATCCTCATCATCACCCTCGCCAGATGGGAACCCCGGCAAACCCAGCGGTCACCTCCTCATCGTCAGAAACCTCGACCCCCTCCTCGATCGAGTACTCGAGATAGTCAGAGGGGTCGAGCCCGGCAAAAGGATCAAAGAAGGGAAGTGAGGACGAACCCTCACCATGCGCACTCGACGAAGGGAAGAACTGGTGAAAGGTTTGCGGCCTCCGAACCTCCGAAGAAGTCCCCACGTCAAAGCTATGCCGCTCCCGAACCGGCACCTCAGGCTGTGGGTCCACCTCGGCCCGAGAAGAAGGAGTGTCCACAGACCTCCTCGAAGGCATTAGCTCGAAAGCCGCCGCACTCCGCGAAGACCCGCAGGACATCTTCCTCAGAAGCTTCTCCGTAAAAGCCCTCAGCCC
Source organism: Adenophora triphylla var. japonica (assembly GCA_022495995.1). Lineage (NCBI taxonomy): Eukaryota > Viridiplantae > Streptophyta > Magnoliopsida > Asterales > Campanulaceae > Adenophora > Adenophora triphylla. The sequence continues at coordinate 65,883 of JAFEMH010003556.1, read as the reverse complement.
CACATACCGGCGGGTGAGCACGTCTACGGTCTGCCCTAAGACCTGCATAGCAAACAACAAAGAAACGCTCAGCAAAAAAGATTAAAAAATACTCAACTAAAGAGAAAAATACAGAAAAATAATCCGCACGGATCACTTTACAGCCCAGAAAAAATCCCCCTTTTGCCCTTATAATCTTTGCCCCTGGTCATCAAAAGGCCATTTTCAGCAAAACCCATGCAGTTTGGTCCCTAAATCAACAAAGATAACCTCGACCGTCATTGTAAGCCTGGATCTCGCCAACTAAACGGCAAAACAAACATAAGCCGTCATCGTAAGCCCGGATCTCGCCAACTAAACGGCAAAACAAACACCGGCCGTCATCGTAAGTCCGAACCCCAAGGCGCAAATGCCTTCAAAACAAATCCCAAGGTGCAAAAGCCTTAAGAACAAATCCCAAGGCGAAAACGCCTTCAAACACAAAACACAAGGCAAGCACGCCTCCCAAAAATCAAGCACAAGGTAAGCATGCCTTCAAACACAAATCACAAGGCGCAAATGCCTTCAAACACAAAATACAAGGCAAGCACGCCTCCCAAAAATCAAGCACAAGTCAAGCATGCCTTCAAACACAAATCACAAGGCAAGCACGCCTCCCAAAAATCAAACACAAGGCAAGCACGCCTCCCAAAAATCAGGCACAAGGCAAGCATGCCTTCAAACACAATTCACAAGGCAAGCACGCCTCCCAAAAATCAAGCATAAGGCAAGCACGCCTTCAAACACAAATCACAAGGCAAGCACGCCTCCCAAAAATCAAACACAAGGCAAGCACGCCTCCCAAAAATTGACCACAAGGAAAGCACACCTCCCAAAAATCAAACATAAGGCAAGCACGCCTCCCAAAAATTGACCACAAGGCATGCCTCCCCAAAATCACACACAAGGCAAGCACGCCTCCCAAAAATCAACCACAAGGCAAGCACGCCTCCCTAAAATCACAGACAAGGCAAGCACACCTCCCAAAAATCAACCACAAGGCAAGCACGCCTCCCCAAAATCGCACACAAGGCAAGCACGCCTCCAAAAACTATCCCACTCAAGCACGAACGCCTTCCTCTCAAGGGACAAACACTTTCATCCCCATCTGAGGCACCACCACATCCTTAGAAACCCGCCCAAGCGGTCACTTCACCCACGAACTACGATCAGGCTTGATTCCCATTCGGGATACGTAGGAATCCTACCAAAGGGTCCAGCCAACCGACCCAAATCAGTCACCTTAGGATACCACCACGTCCTCATAAAATCTCAGTCAGAGGACACCACCATGTCCTCATACACGACAAACTCACTTCACACACGAACTATGATCAGGCTTGATTCCCATTCGGGATACGTAGGAATCCTACCAAAGGGTCCAGCCAACCGACCCAAAGTGGTCACCTCAGGACACCACTACGTCATCACTACTCTCTCTCAGTCAGAGGACACCACCACTTCCTCACACAGGACAAACTCACTTCACCCGCAAACTACGATCAGGCTTGATTCCCATTTGGGATACGTAGGAATCCTACCAAAGGGTCCAGCCATCCGACCTTAGCGGTCAACTTAGGACACCAACACGTCCACCTCACATCAAGACACCTACACGTCCACCTCATATCAGGACACCGACACGTCCACCTCACATCAGGACACCGATACGTCCACCTTATATCAGAACACCAACACGTCCACCTAACATCAGGACACCAACACGTCCACCTCACATCAGGACACCAACACGTCCAACTCATATCAGGAAACCAATACATCCACCTCACATCCGAACACTGACATGTCCACCTCATATCAGGACACCAACACGTCCACCTCACATCAGGACACCAAAAGGTCCAAAACCACCAACCAAACAAAGGGATGGCCTTTCAGGGATAAAATGGGACAGAAGGACTTTACAGGAATTACAAAAAAAGCCACTTGACATAATGGTCCGTGTTGGTGTAATGCCCTAGGCTTTAGTTATGTTTAACTGAAAACCGTTATGTATCATTTTTATCGTTTAAGTTTATTATTTGATTATTATATATTTTGCATATTTATTGTAATAATCTTCGTCCCTGATTATTAAGAGAATAATTAGTATAATTGTCAATGGATAATCATATGATGATTATATGCATAGAGATGCACATTGAAATTATGGGTACTTGTTAGAGAACAAGTGACTGGACTTGACCCGTATGAGATTTATGTCATGGTCAAATGTCATAATTAAAATCTCATATGGTCACTTCATTTAGTCCCTAGACCTAAGATTATCATGACCTTACATATGATGAAAGTCATGTTTGATTTTAGTCAAACGATATCTTAACACGATATTTATAAAGGCTATCTTTGGCATGATCGGATTCATGATGGAAAGGATGATAAGTCAAGATGGAATTTGTCCCTCAAAAGAAAGATGTTTTGCTTGGGCCCCTCCATGAGTGATAATGATGGAAAGTCTGTGGCCACACCCCAATGCGATTGGATTATCATTATACTCAAGATCGAGAAAGCATTGAACAGATACAAGTTGACGTGGACCATGACTTGTGTTCAATATAACATCGTGAGACAATGGGAGAAATGGAAGTGTACCATTGGAAACGTGAACTATTACGTTATATTATTTGGGTAGACATAATGGCTTGCTAGAGTCCGCTTATGTCTTATGATGATCGATATGATCGAGCTCATTGCCAACATAATATAATCCTATTGGGTCACACATAACTAGAATGAATTGATTAAACCATTGGAAGAATGATTGAGAAAACTCCTCACTGGGCTTGTTAGGCCGTGAGACAGAACAGGCCATGTGCTGTGTCTGGTCGTGCGACACAACAAGCCACTGAGGCGGTTTGACAGAATCCTTTCCTAATTTGATTAGGATTCATATTCTATACTAATGTACTATAAATATGAACATCTGTCAACCCTAAAAAGCTAGCCGAAATTCTTAATAGAAATTCACAAACACATTCTCAATATTATTCCAAGGGTTTATAGGATCTAGCAATCTTCAAGAAATTGTTCTTGAATTCATTCAAAGGTGTGGATACCGAAAGAAGGTCTTCGCTCGTTCATCGATCAAGGCCTAGAGTTCAAGCAAGTTGAAGAACGAAGTTTGTGATTTGAAATCACATAATCAAATCGTTCGATAGCTCAAGAACGGAAAGTGTTCAAGGTTGGTTACATCTATCTCATAGTTTTTCATGTTAATTATATAGAACGGATCCTAGGGCTTCTTGGGTTTTATGTTATTTTATGCTTAATTCCGCTGCGCATGGACCTGTAAAACCCAACTGTGGTATCAGAGCCCCGTTCGTATGATTAAGTTTGAATTAACATGCTAGAAAAGTAATATAAAATCGTTTATATGTTCTTTTGCATGTTTTGTATGCAATAGATTAATTGTTTTTGAAACAATATGCCTAATTCGTGTTCTAATGACATAGAATTACATCTGTTAAAAGTCGGTTGCATGATTTAATTGCTCTGTGATTTAGAATTGATTGAATTCTGGAAATCTGGAAAACTGTCATCCTATGTCACGCGACAGAACTAGCTTCTGTCATGCGACAGAACTTGCTTCTGTCACGCGACACTTTTAGCCCAATCTGGGCAGTATCAGTTTGATGAACAATCTGGTTAATCTATGAATGTGTTTACAATCTGATATGTTTATGTGTTAATTTGGATGCTATAAAATTGAGTTTATAGGGCTATGCTAGATTAATTCATTGTTTATGATGCATGCTTAATTAATTTAAATGTGTTTTTATTAATTGTTGCGATGCATGAATTATTTGTTCATAAGTGCTAAGAATTTTATTAGATGTTTAGTTGAAACATTGAATTGTGATTTCCTAAATGTTTAGTTGAAACATTAAATTTTGGTTTTCTGATTGTTTATGAGAAACAAGTCAGTTTACGCAAAATTTGAAGGAATCTGATTGTTTATGAGAAACAAGTCAGTTTACGAGTCTGATTGTTTATGAGAAACAAGTCAGTATACAAAGTATTGATTATGTTGCATTCAAATTGGTATTGTAATTGTGCATGACTAGGAGAGTTCTGTCGAAGGAAAATTTGGTACTTAAGCAGTCCTTGTGGCTCACCTATTTTCTTGGGAACTTACCTGGTGCACAGTTATGATTATCCTTGTTGATATGCTTATAATATACTTTAAATAACCTTCATTTAACTTTTAAGTTCTTTATGCCAATCCATGATTAAAACCCTTGAGACCACTCGGATAGTTTTGGGTGGGCTTGCCATAGCAAGGTGCTTTGATTCTATTCCGTTTGCGAGCAAGATGAGGAAATGGTGGTTCCTATACGTTTAAAGTGGATGAACTTAATTGGGTTATCAAAACGGTTTTGGACCCAAGGCATAAGATGAGATTAAAATATGCTTAGACATAAGATGTCTTGAATAAATCTCATAAAAGATCTAAGAGTCATATACGATATGATTGATGTTTTCTACCTAATTAATTTAATCTTGAGCGGTGCGCCATAGCGTACTTGAGATTAAATTAAAGTTGGATCTTAGCCCATTAAATGTATATTATGCTTATTTGTATTGGAAGGTGTATAATTTAGTGGGAGTATTTGTAAAATATATTATTTGCTCTTAGATGATAAATGTGTTGATATTAATATGTGTTCATATAGTTTGTATATTTTGTTGTAGAAATAGCATTACATAATGATAATTGCGATTCGTTCTTATGAAGGACAGAGTTCGAAAGGAACGATACAAATAATTCTGATTGGATCAGAAGCCTAAAGAATGGTTCTTAGGTAAATGTGTACGTTCTTGACGAATCCGTTCCTATTGAACCTAATGCAAATGTTGCATATGGCAAATAAGGAAGCAACATTAGAAACATGCTGATGATTCTGACAATATTGCTTGCCTTGTAATTGCCACCATGTTCAAAGGCTCTTATGAAGAACCTTGAGCACATGATAACTACTTTTGTTCTAGCACACCGCACAAAGGAAATGTTCCAAGTGCAAGCTAGGCAAAAGATGTATGTTGTGGTGAAGGCTCTTAATTCATGAGATGAAAGAAGGAGCAATCCGCAAATTGTGTTAATGGTTGACACAAGAAAAGGGTTCATAAAGGAAGGAAAAGAAGGTAAAGCAAAAGCTGCTAAACCTAAGGCAAAAGTTGCAAAATCGAAGAGGCTAAACCCAAAGTGTCTCAAAAGGATGCAGTTTTTGCTACCATTGCAATGAGATTGGTCATTGGAAGCAAAGTTGTAAGGCTTATTAGGAAGGCCTAAAGGTGAAGAAGGGAAATATGATTGCTACTACTTCAAGTATCTATATGATAGACATTTTCTTTTTGACTTCTTGTTCTTGGGTATATGATACCGGATTGGATCCCACATTTGTTTAAATGTGCAAGGAATAAAGAATAGAAAGCTACTCAAAGAGGGTAAATTGGGAATGAAGCAAGAGTTGCAACATTAGCCATAAGGGACTTATGAAGTCACTTTGCCTTGTGAAGTAGTACTTGTTTTGAATAAGTATGACTACGTTCCGAATTTGAGTAGGAGTATTATTTCCGTTTCTTAAATGGATGATGAAGGATATAATTTTCTTATTTTCAATAAGAAGTTTTATATTTATTTAATGATATGCCTTATTGTATTGCATATGTCATTGAATGGTCTTCATATCCTTGTTCTTAAGAAACAAAATAATATTGAAGATATCTAAAATATAAATGGGAATTCTGAAACGAACAATATGAACAACGTGTTCATATGGCATTGCCGGCTTGGTCAAATAAATAAGAAACATATATCTAAACTCCATTAACATGGACTTTTAGACTCATATGACCATGAATCATTTGAGGAATGTGGATCTTATTTATTGGGATTATTGACCAAACCACCCTACACTAAGAGTAGTGGGAGGGCTAGTGACTTATTGGTCATTATACATGAGATGTATGTGGACCATTAAGTAGCGTTCGGTATTTCATCACATTTCACTAAAGACTTATCTAGATATGACTATGTCTATCTGATGAAGTCCAAAGGTGAAACGTTTGAGATGTTTCGAACATTTCAAAGATGAAGTACAAAACAACTTGGTCAAACTGTCAAGTACTTCGATTAGAGATAGGTGATGGATATTTGAGCCAAGAGTTTGACATTCATCTCAAAACTATGAAATCGTTTCAAAGTTGACTCCACCCGGAACACCACATTGTATGGTGTGTCTGAGAGGAGGAATTGAACCTTGTAGGACATGGTTCGTTCAATGATGTGTCAATCAGACTTTCCTATTTCCTATTTCCTTTTGAGGATATGCATTAGAAATGGTGCGGTTACACTGAATCGAGTCCCTACTAAATCGATTCCTTAGTCCCCACATGAGATGTGGCATGGAAGAAAACTTAGTTTGTCTTTCATGAAGATTTGGGGTTGTGAGTCTTATGTAAAGAGACTTGTCTCTTATAAGCTAGCACCAAATTTGACAAAGTTATTTTCGAAAATTAATCTTACAACCGCAAAGAGAACAAAATGTTTGTTGCTCTACACGATTTGTTTCTTGAGAAATTGTTTCTCAATAAAGAATCTAGTGGGAGTAAAATTAATCCTTGAAGAAATTCAAGAACCCGAAAATAATATGGAACCAAGAGTAGAGACGGAACCAAGTTCACAAGGAATTGTAGAACCGGTTCAAGATGCACAAATCCATCGTAGATTGGATAGGTTACGATCTGAACTCAAGAAATATTGATTTCTCGTATTGGAAAGTAATGAAGTGAAAGTCATTGAGAATGACGATCCTACTTCCTATCTTGAGGCGATGTCCACTCCTAATTTGGATAAATGGTTAGGAACCATAGAATCCGAATTACAATCCATGTTTGATGATCAAGTTTGAAACTTGATTGGGCTACCTGAAGGTCTAAAACTAAAGGGTGCAAGTAGGTCTTCAAGACCGACATGGATGGGAAGGTGTATACTTTCATGACTAAGGATTGTAGCAAAGAGATTTAGGTTAATTCATAGTATTGACTATGATGGAACCCTTTTTCGCCAATTACAATGCCAAAGTCTATTAGAATTTCAATTGCCACGATCGCATATTATGACTATGTGATATGACAAATGGATGTCAAATGACTTTCTTTAAATGGAAAGATTATTAAGGATGTGTATAGTACACAACCTGAATAGTTTATCGATCCAAGAAAATCTAATAAAGTATGCATGTTGCAAAGATCCATAAGATGGGTTGAAGCAAGCTTCAAGGAATTGGAATCTTCGTTCTGATGAATCGATCAAAGAGTTTGACTTCATCAAAGAACAAAGATGAATCTTGTGTATGCATGAAATTCAGTGGGAGCATAGTATTATTTTATTGTTTTATTACATTGATATCTTACTCATTGGAAAATCGAAGTTCCGACACTTAAGACTGTCAAGTCTTGGTCAAGGAAAGGTTTCTTAATGAAAGATATGGGTGAAGCCGCTTACATCCTTAGCATCAAGATCTATAGAGATGGATCTAGAAGGATAAATTGGTTTGAGTCAAAGTATTCACATTGACAAGATTCTTAGAAGAGTCTAAGAAGAGTAGCTTGTCAATGGGTCATGGTATATCTCTTAGCAATATTCATTGTCTTATGACAACTGATGAGCAAAAGGGAAATGAATGAAGTTCCATATGCTTCGGCATTTGGATCTGTCATGTATGTCATGATTTATACTAGACCCGGCGTCTCATATGCTCTAAGCATGATGAGACGATACCAATCTGATCCTGTGATGAGAACCATTGGATGGCAGTCAAGATGATCCTTAAGTACTTAAGAAGAACTAAGGATACGTTCTTGGTATTTGAAAGATTGGAATTTAATCTTGTTGCAAGGGTTACATAGATGCTAGCTTCCAAACTAACAAAGTTATGCTTATTAGAGGTGCAGTTTTGATTGGAAGAGTTCCAAGCAAAAATTGTAGCCGATTCTACTACTAAGTCCGAATTTTAGCAACATATGATGTGGCTAAAAGAGGCAGTTTGGATCAAAAGTTCATTAGTGTTTTGGAAATGTTCCAAGTATCACTAATCGGTGAAACATTTGTTATGACAATAGTGGTGCCACTTGTGCAAACAATGGAACCAAGGTCACAAGAGCGATCCAAACACTCACTTAGACGTTCTTCGAGGAATTCATAAAGAATGAGAAGACGTTAAAATATACAAAGTGTCAACCAATGATGACATAAGGGATTCACTTACAAAGACCCTCGCACAGGAAGAAGCATGATGGTCATGTTTAATCCATGAGTATTCGATACATAAATGGAGCCTAGTGCAAGTGGGAGACTGTTGGTGTAATGCCCTAGGATTTAGTTATGTTTAACTGAAAACCGTTATGTATCATCTTTATCGTTTAAGTTTATTATTTGATTATTATATATTTTGCATATTTATTGTAATAATCTTCGTCCCTGATTATTAAGAGAATAATTAGTATAATTGTCAATGGATAATCATATGATGATTATATGCATAGAGATGCACATTGAAATTATGGGTACTTGTTAGAGAACAAGTGACTGGACTTGACCCGTATGAGATTTATGTCATGGTCAAATGTCATAATTAAAATCTCATATGGTCACTTCATTTAGTCCCTAGACCTGAGATTATCATGACCTTACATATGATGAAAGTCATGTTTAATTTTAGTCAAACGATATCTTAACACGATATTTATAAAGGCTATCTTTGGCATGATCGGATTCATGATAGAAAGGATGATAAGTCAAGATGGAATTTGTCCCTCGAAAGAGAGATGTTTTGCTTGGGCCCCTCCATGAGTGATAATGATGGAAAGTGTGTGGCCACACCCCAATGCGATTGGATTATCATTATACTCAAGATCGAGAAAGCATTGAACAGATACAAGTTGACGTGGATCATGACTTGTGTTCAATATAACATCGTGAGACAAAGGGAGAAATGGAAGTGTACCATTGGAAATGTGAACTCTTACGTTATATTATTTGGGTAGACATAATGGCTTGCTAGAGTCCGCTTATGTCTTATGAGGATCGATATGATCGAGCTCATTTCCAACATAATGTAATCCTATTGGGTCACACACAACTAGAATGAATTGATTAAACCATTGGAAGAATGATTGAGAAAACTCCTCACTGGGCTTGTTAGGCCGTGAGACAGAACAGGCCATGTGCTGTGTCTGGTCGTGCGACACAACAAGCCACTGAGGCGGTTTGACAGAATCCTTTCCTAATTTGATTAGGATTCATTTTCTATACTAATGTACTATAAATATGAACATCTGTCAACCCTAAAAAGCTAGCCGAAATTCTCAATAGAAATTCACAAACACATTCTCAATATTATTCCAAGGGTTTATAGGATCTAGCAATCTTCAAGAAATTTTCTTGAATTCATTCAAAGGTGTGGATACCGAAAGAGGGTCTTCGCTCGTTCATCGATCAAGGCCTAGAGTTCAAGCAAGTTGAAGAACAAGTTTGTGATTTGAAATCACATAATCAAATCGTTCAATAGCTCAAGAACGGAAAGCGTTCAAGGTTGGTTTCATCTATCTCATAGTTTTTCAAGTTAATTATATAGAACGGATCCTAGGGCTTCTTGGGTTTTATATTATTTTATGCTTAATTCCGCTGCGCATGGACCCGTAAAACCCAACAGTCCGCACGGACCGCTTTGCAGAGTGAGAATAATGATGAAAAAATCCCCTTAAAGTCCATAATATTCCCTCAAATCCGGGAAAACCAAAAAAGTGGTAATAACACAAGAAGCCGTACAAAACACTTTGCATTTTTCTTGGGCCTATAAATAGAGTGCTCCCCCTCTCATATTTTTCACACCTCCCTTCTCTCCTCCCTCCTCCCTCCTCCCAGCAAGCTGGGACAAGTCTGAGCCTTCCCGAGGCCCTGTGGCCCTTCCCGAGGCCTCCCGAGCCTTCCCGAGGCGCTTCGAACCCTCCCGAGGTGCTCCGAAGTCCTCTCGAAGCCCTGCTGATCCATTCCGAGGCAATCCCAAGCCATACCAAGGTGCTCCCAAAGCCCTGTCAATCCATCCCGACCCATTCTGAAGCATCCTGAAGCCCTGTTGGTCCGTCTCGAGGCATCCCGAGGCACGCTGAAGCTCTACCCGCACATACCTAGCCATCCAGAGGCATGTCGAAGCTCTGCCCGCACATACCTAGCCATCCTGAGGCACGCCGAAGCTCTGCCCGCACATATCTAGCCCTCCCGAGGCACGCCGAAGCTCTGCCCGCACATACCTAGCCATCCCGAAGCACGCCGAAGCTCTGCCCACGCATACCTAGCCATCCTGAGGCACGCCGAAGCTCTGGCCGCACTTACCTAGCCATCCCAAGGCACGTCGAAGCTCTACCCGCGTATACCTAGCCATCCTGAGGCACACTGAAGCTCTGCCCGCACATCCCTAGCCATCCCGAAGCATCCCGAAGCTCTGCCGGTCCGTACCGAGCCTTCCAGAAGCATCCCAAAACTCTGTCGGCACACACACCGGTCCATCCCGAGGCAATCCCGGTCTGTCCCGATCGACCTTTAACGCCTTAAGTCAAACACACTCCCCCGCGGAAGATAGACACGAACCAACATTGGTAAGGCCTCCTTCCCAATTTCTTTCAATTAATTTCAATATTTAAATACATAGCATACAATGTAGACATCATTTTCAAAATGCATTTTTAAAAGCACACGTACACACACACACAACTTTTAAAGAAAGAGGGATATCGAAAGACTCGTGTATACGAGGCGACTCGGGTGAGGTCAACTATCTCTTCCCGAGGCGTAACCTGACCTCCGAACTCAAAATCTCATCACACAACAAAAACAAAAAAGCCTTTTCTCAATGTTTTGGGCATAATCAAAACGGCGTGGCGACTCTACAAAAAAATAGCGCACCTTCAAAGACGAGAGATGCCGTCCGGCCATGGATCGGGTAATTTCAAGTTTGTAACCTCAAACGACTTCAGCAATGTCTGTAACCTCGAACAGCACATCAACAACAATTGGATATTTTTCATAATTGGCTCAGAGTGTTGATTCCTCAGTATGAATGTATCTATAGTTCGAAAACCTTTGGACGATCTCAGCAAAGTCAATAACCTCAGACGGCGCCTCAACAACTTCATCAACAAATCGGATATCTTTAGAATTGGGTCAGAGTGTTGATTACTCAGTATGGATTTACTTTTCACTTAACAAATTGCTTGTCAACAATGATTTTAAAATACCTGAAATATCCTTTTTGAGTACTTTTAGAGTCTAACTATATTTGGTTTGATTCCATCTAGGATACGTAGGTAGCTATCTAGCATGACCATCCCAAAGTTCTGAATGGATGTCTTTCTATCGAAGACACTACTTCTTTCAAAAGTCATGTCATCGCGGGGTTCTGTAGATATCCCATTCTGAACTCAATATTCATGTTTACACTACTATTTGTCTCACCTTTGTGTTTTGATGAAAGCTCATTAGTCTCGTCATGTTTCATTAGGTTTTTGACTAACTTATTTAATTTTAGACTTAACTGACTAACAAAGTAACTGTAGAGGACAAAATAGTCAATTTGACTAGTTGTCTCGTAGGAGACAACCTCTGCAGTTTGAGCAAATTCATTTTGCTTCTGCTTTTTGATCTCTTTCTTGATCTCTACTCTCCTAATTCGGAATTTACCCTAATCTGGGACTTCCTAGAACCTTCCTATAACTCAAACAAATAAATTCTTTGATTCCTTCCTTAATCGTGACTCCTAACTTGGTGATCAAGTAATTCACACCTATAAATACAATTTTCTCCTCCTTGTTCAAGGACCTTCAATCACACCTTCTCCTACACATGTTTTGTTGGATTTTCTCCTATATAGAAGACATAAAAAAAAAATATAAATCTCTCTCTAAATTTGTTCTTCATCTCTCCCCTACAAAGATCTCAAGCCTTTGTCAATGCTATCCATTAGAAGCTCTCAAAATCACTAGGTAAACTCCTACACTTTTATATTCTTCTTCTCAACCCCTCTAATTGTTTTTTAAATAGTGTAACCCATCAAAAGGATTAGCCTAAAGTCCCTTCAATTCATGAAAGTGATCTCAATCACACAATCCAACATTTCAACCCGAATCAATAAATTAATTAAGTTTTACTTGTTTACTTTCTTTATTGATTTAATTGAATTAATTGATAATGCCTAATAAGCAAGACCAATCCTAAAATTAGGTGGAATTGGTTCTCCTTTACCTTTCAATTACATAAATTAACCCCCCAACCTTCGAATCTCATTAAATATTAAAAAGGTTTTTCTTATTATTTTCTACAAATAAATAATAAGTGGCGACTCTCGTTTAATCACAAAAATTCACCATTGCTACAGGAGGTAAAACCATTTTGGGGTTTCTACCTAAGTCTTGTAACAGTGGATTCGTCACCCTATAATGTGAGCACCATGTATTTCACCTACATTCCACTCCCCAAACAGATAATTTGGGCAAAGGTCCCACATTCTTATCAAACCTATTGACTTAGTGATTATTTTAGTTCTTTGTAAAGCAAAGCCATATGTAATGAACCTTTGTGAAGGATATTTTCTCGTAGGACAAACCTTTTTAGGAAATTCCGAATGGACATTCCGTTAAGGACATTCGTTTGTTCCTTCACATGGTAAACTGCACATATCTTTGTTTTGGTAAAAGACATAAAATAGTCCCTAAGTCAAATCAACCAGTCAAAGGAGTGTCTTAAGACGCCTAGAATGATGCATGAGGTTTATGCAGGATTACGGCTTAGGCTCCCCGCGGTGTGACGGTCGTATGGAAGCGTACCGCGGAGTGGGATGCACTAACTTTGGAGAGACTGAGGACATAGGTGACCAACATCTGTTCTTAGTGTGGGTCCTCGAGTTAAGATAAGGTAATATAGTGTATTGCAAACAATTATATAATGATGTGCACATGTGTGAGAGTCAGTTATATGTGATAGAAAAAATAAGTTTTTTTTTGAAAAGTAAAATAAAAACAAGCAATGGTCGCAACAAATGATTGCCTACGTTTCTCCCAAATTAGAAAGACTCGATCCATTGTAGTTCACTCATAAAGAGTAGAGAGAGAGAGAGTTAAGTTAAAATTAATTACAAAGCCCGAGTCAACCAGTTACCGGTAATTAATAAAAATCTCAATCTCACGCAAGTATAGAGTCATACAAACATTTAATCATTAAATTCCTGCAAAAGAGAGTTAGCATAAGAAAACAATGATTGATTTCGAGTTTCTTTATTATTAGGAAGGTACTAAGATGAAGAAACACTGTTCATAATGATTTATGGAATCCCCCTTACATGTTCAAATCGTGTTTTTGAGACTCCACACAAGAACAAGAAAAGCCAGAAAATCAAACCAATCTGAGAATTTGTCTCGCGCGAGACAAAGGTTGTCTCGTGCCATCAGTTAATTTTTGCAGGATTTTCAAAATTTTGAAGAAAATAAGAAAAGTGTTGGGTTTTGGGGTTACATACGCAGCGGAAGACTTGGAATAAACCACAAACCCTAGCCATGAATCCATCTAATATGAATAGATTAAAATTATGAATATAGATTTACTAACCTTTGTTGCGATTTTGTCTTTCGTACACGAAATCGTAATTCACCTTGAATCGTAGACGAAACTTTGATCTTCTCCTTGTTCTTCCTTGTGATGAATCAACAATGGTAGGTCTTCAAGCTTTAGGTGACAAAACAATCACCCTCTATTGGTAATCCACACGTGAACGAACCAAGATCAATATCTTGTTGGATTGCTAGATGATCCTCGATTGTTGAAACCTTTTCAACAATCTATGGTTGTTATGGAATGGTGTTTTGATCTTTGATTCGTAATCAAGATCAACTAATTAGTGTTTCATAAACCCTAATTTTCATGTGTCTTGGCTGAAGAAAAATGGACTACTTATACTTTATAAATATCCCTAACCATTAGGGAGAAAAACCCTAATTCAAGCCAAAAACGGAGCAGGTCAAACGGCAGAGCGCGATCGCCCCCTCCAGGACGAACGATTGCCCCCTTTGTCGAGGGAAAAGGCACGATCACTCCCTCCAGGGCGCACGATCGCCCCCTTTGTCCAGATAAAAGGCGCGATCGCCCCCTCTATAGGCGCGCGATCGCCCCCTCCTCTTTTCCATATTTGAGCCATTTTTCAATCCGTTCTTTGTGTGTGACCATATAGGAATTATATTTATATTGGTAGTGAGTTGAAACATCAATCCTCACAAGACATAAGTGGTTTCTAGCAAGCCATTATGTCCACCCAATTAATATAACATCAAAGCTTGATTCCTTGATAGATCATTGCCACAATCCCTTTGTCTCACGATGTCATATTGAACATAAGTCATGGTTCCTTTTTCAAACAACCCTATATCCTATAGGTCCTATTAAGTAATTTACCAGCAATTGAGTTATCTACATGCATTCAATGTGTGGTTTTTTCAGTCATTCCTATTCTATGCATATTTTTCTCTTTGAAGTCGATAATACTTTGAGTTTGGCATATTTTTTTACAGGTATGTTGATCATGTTTTGGTGAGCGAGAAAGATAAATGAGATGTTGCAATATCGAGTACAAATATCCAGTCCAGTCGTCTCAAAATTTCATATATGCTGGAATTCTTTTAGTCGGGTTTGTTGTATACTTCATTGTCATTTTATTTTCATCTCCTCCTCTAAGGTAAAATCAACTTCAGTTCCCAAACTAACCCAAGACCAAAATCATATAGATTATTTAAAATGATAAGGCTCAGATATCTACATTTTTGAATGGAAATTTTGATTTGCCATAGTAACTTGTTTTTGTTAAACTTTTCGCGTCGCATTTGTTATGGTCTTTATATTGAGGCCAAGGTTTACTATTTTCTGATTTTTGCCAGTCTAAACTCTAATGTATAAATGTGATGAAAGAAAAGAGTGAAACGAATGAAGGAAAATGAAAATGGAAATGGAAAGCTTTCTCATTACAAAAGGTCTGTTGTTGTGTTACTGTAAATCAGGCCAGGCCAAACTGGGGATAGTCGCAATGCTCCCCGGAAGAAGAAGAGCCCCGCTCTCTAGCCGACCCTGCTCAGGTGGTTTGGCCAATAGTGGGCCTTAATTAATTCTGCAATGAAGCTGGGAATGCCATTTTTCTTAAGTATCTTCTTGGTCTTTATTGGCTCGAAGCTCGGAATATAGTCGTGCCAACATAACCCTTATTGCTATCCTATTAAATATAGTGAGACTACCTTAAACACAATGTTCATCATGTGGAAGATGATGATAATCTCAGGTACTAAGGATTCTAATGACACGACTATCATGAGATTTAATCATGACATATATGACCATAGACCACGTTATAAATCTCATAGATGGGTCAGTCCAGTACCTTGTTCTCTAACAAGTACCTATAAGTGTAATGTGCATCCCCATGCACATAATAATCTCTATGATTATCCATTACCAGCCTATACTAGTTATTCACAATAACTAGGGACATAGAATATTATAATAAATATGTAAAACATATAATACTCAAGATAAACATTCTCTATTATAAATGGTAAAGACGATTGCATAACGGTATTAGTTATGAGTCAAAATAACTATAAGCCTAGGGCATAACACCAACAATCTCCCACTTGCACTAGGCCCAATCTCATATGTATCGTATACCCATGGACCTAACATGACCATTATGCTTTGCTTGTGCGAGGGAATTTATAAGCGGATCCCCTATGTTATCGTCCGTTGATACTTTGCGTATCTTAATGGCTCCTCTTTCTATGAATTCTCGAATGAGGTGGAAACGTCTAAGTATGTGTTTGGATCATTGATGTGACCTTGGTTCCTTTGCTTGGGCAATGGCACCATTGTTGTCACAATAAAGTTCCACCGGATTAGTGATACTTGGAATGACTTCCAAGTCACTAATGAACTTCTTGATCCAAACTACCTCTTTAGCTGCATCGGATGTCGCTATATATTCGGCCTCAGTTGTAGAATCGGCTATGGTACTCTGCTTGGAACTCTTCCAACAAATCGCAGCTCCGTTAAGCATAAACACAAACCCTGATTGCAATCTAAAATCATCTTTGTCAGTTTGGAAGCTTGCATCTGTGTAACCCTTTACAACAAGATCATCTTCCATTCCTCCAAAACCAAGAGCGCATCCTTAGTCCTTCTTAAATACTTAAGGATTGTCTTAACTGCTATCAAATGGTTTTCACCAGGATCAGATTGGTATCTGCTTGTCATGCTTAGAGCATACGAGACATCAGGTCTAGTACAAATCATGGCATACATGATAGATCCAATTGTCGAAGCATATGGAATTTCATTCATTATCTTTCGCTCACCAGTTGTCTTAGGACACTGAGTCTTGCTAAGAGTAATACCATGATCCATTGGCAAGTTTCCTCTCTTAGAATTTTCCATCTTGAATCTTCTAAGAACTTTTTCAATGTAAGTACTTTGACTCAAACCAATCATCCTTTTAGATCTATCTCTATAGATCTTGATGCCAAGGATGTAGGCGGCTTCACCCATATCTTTCATTGAGAAACACTTCCCTAACCAAGACTTGACAGTCTGAAGTACAGGAATGTCGTTTCCAATAAGTAAGATATCATCGACATACAATATTAGAAATAGTATTACGTTCCCACTAAACTTCATGTATACACATGGTTCATCTTCATTCTTGATGAAGCCAAACTCTTTGATCGATTCATAAAAATGAAGATTCCAACTCCTAAAAGCTTGCTTCAACCCATATAAGGATCTTTGCAACTTGCATACTTTATTAGAATTTCTTGGATCGACAAACCCTTCAAGCTGTGTCATGTACACATCCTCAATTAGCTTCCCATTTAGGAAAGTTGTTTTGACATCCATTTTTCATATCTCATATTCGTAATATGCGGCTATGACAATTAAAATTCTAACAGACTTTAAGCATTGCAACTGGCGAAAAGGTTTCATCATAGTCAATACCATGAATTTGCTTATATCCCTTTGCTACAAGCCTATCATTGTAAGTATGCACCTTCCCATCCATGTCGGTCTTCTTCTTGAAGACCCACTTGCACCCTATGGCTTTTACACCTTCAGGTGGATCAATCAAGTTCTAAACATGATTATCATGCATGAATTGTAATTCGGATTCCATGGCTCCTAGCCATTTATCCGAATCAGAAGTCGACATCGCCTCTTGATAGGAAGTAGGTTCGTCATTCTCAATGACTTTCACTTCATTACTTTCCGATACGAGAAATCCATATCTCTCAGGTTCGGATCGTAACCTATCCGATTTAAGATGGACTTGTGCATCTTGAACCGATTTCACAACTCCTTGTGAACTTGGTTCCGTCTCTACTCTCAGTTCCATGTTATCTTCGGGCTCTTGAACTTCTTCAAGATTAATTTTACTCCCACTAGATCCTTTATTGAGAAACTGTTTCTCAAGAAAAGTACCATATTGAGCAACAAACACTTTGTTCTCATTGCGGTTGTAAAAGTAATATCCTTTAGTTTCTTTACGATAACCAACGAAAATAACTTTGTCAGATTTTGGTGCTAACTTATCGGAGAAAAGTCTCTTCACATAAGCTTCGCAACCCCAAATCTTTATGAAAGACAAATTTGGTTTTCTTCCATGCCACATCTCATGTGGGGTCTTAGGAGCCGATTTAGTAGGGACTCTGTTTAGTGTGAACGCAGCAGTCTCTAATGCATGTCCCCAAAAGGAAATAGGAAGGTCAACTTGACTCATCATCGAACGAACCATGTCCAACAAGGTTCTATTCCTCCTCTCAGACACACCATTCCATTGTGGTGTTTCGGGTGGAGTCAACTCTAAAGCGATTCCACGGTTTTTTAGATGATTGTCAAACTCTTGGCTTAAATATTCACCACCTCGATCGGATCAAAGTACTTTAATAGTTTTGCCAAGTTGATTTTGTACTTCATTTTGAAATATTCTAAATATCTCAAACGATTCACTTTTGGACTTCATCAGATAGACATAGCCATATCTAGATAAGTCATCAGTGAATGTAATAAAATACCGAAATCCTCCCCTAGCAATGCTACTTAATGATCCACATACATATGTTTGTACTAGGGCCAATAAGTCACTAGCCCTTCCACTACTCTTAGTGTAGGGTGGTTTGGTCATTTTACCCAATAAACAAGATTCACATATCTCGCATGATTCATAATCATGTGAGTCTAAAAGTCCATCTTTATGGAGTTTAGAAATACGTTTCTCATTTATATGACCAAGCCAGCATGTCACATGAATCTGTTTTTCACATCTTTCAGTTTAGATTTCTTATTTACATTATATATGTCTTCAATATCATTTTTGTTTCTCAACATCAAGGATATAAAGGCCATTAAATGAATTCGCAATACAATAAAGCATATCATTTAAATAAATAGAAAACTTCTTATTCTCAATAAGAAACCTATATCCTTCATTATCCAAACAAGAAACATAAATAATATTCCTACTCAAATCCGAAACATAATAACAATTGTTCAAAACAAGTACTAGTCCACTAGGTAAAGTGACTTCATAAGTCCCTATGGCTAAAGCAGAACCTCTTGCTCCATTCCCAACACGTATGTCTACTTCACCTTCTTTTAGTAGCTTTCTATTCTTTAGTCCCTGCACATTTAAACAAATGTGAGATCCTTATCCGGTATCCAATACCCAAGAACAAGAAGTATAAAGGAAAATATCTATCATATAGATACCTGAATCAGCAGCAATCGTATTGCCCCTTCTTCGCTTTTAGGCCTTCCTTATAAGCCTTGGAGTTTCACTTCCAATGACCAACCTCTTGGCAATGGTAGCAAATTTCATCCTTTTGAGATACTTTGGGTTTAGCCTCTTCGGCATTGGAAACTTTTGCCTTAGGTTTAGCAACTTTTGCTTTACCTTCTTTGCCTTCCTTTTTGAACCCCTTTCCTTTGTTAACCATTAACACATTTGCGGTACTAGGTTTCTTGATATTTTTCTCTACATTCTTAAGCATCCCATGCAATTCTGACAGATTTTTCTCCATTCCACTCATGTTATAGTTCATAATGAAATGACCATAACTTTCAGGCAATGAATTCAATATCATATCCGTTGCGAGTTCCAAACTCATAGGATACCCAAGCCTATTCTGAAGAGCCTTACACATGGTGGCAAGCATAAGGCAAGAAACATCATTAGAATCATCAACATGTTTCTTATGTTGCTCCTTATCTGCCCTTGCAGCATTGGCAGCAGGTTCTGCAGGAATAGGTTCGTCAAGAGCGTACAATTTATTTTCTTGCCTAAGAACAATTCTTAAGCTTCTGATCCAATCAGAATAGTTTGTACCATTCTCTTCGAGTTTGTCCTTCTCAAGGATGGATCGCAGTGACAAGAGTTGATTATTGTGTGATGCCATTTCTACAATAAGATATACAAACAATATGAGCACATATAAGTATCAATTCATTTACCATCTAAGAGACAAATAATGTATTTCATAAATACTCCCACTAAATTATACACCTTCAAATACAAGCATGTATCATATAATTATAATGGGCTAAGATCCATATTTCACTTAATTTTAGTTTAACTGAGTCAATGCCTGAAATCAAGTTATTTAGGTAGATAACATTTGTCAATCATATCATATATGACTCTTAGTTCTTTTATGAGATTCTAGACATCTTATGTCAACACATGTTTTAATCTCATTTATGCATTGGGTCAAAACTCTTTTGAAAGCACCAATTAATTTTAACCTTTTTCAAACGTATGAGACACATAGAACGATGCACCCAACTGAGTCGAAACTACATCAACCATTATCTCATCTTGATCTATATTAAGATATAATGATACACCCAACTGAGTCGAAACTACATCAAAATACTCTAATATTTCACAAGTGTTCTAATCAAGGGGTGGCATAAAACTTAAACATTTAAGAAGGTTTTTCCATATAGCAACAAACATCGTATAGTTGTATATGAAACTTATGTGTACATAATCATGAATATGGGAATTCATATAATATCCTACTTTAGGATCATCCAAATAATCATGTAATAAATAACAATTATTAACTACATAATTATTCAATTCTCAAAATTTAAGGATTCAAATAATCATGTTAATCGAATTAAATATGACCATCAAATCCTAAACAAATAATTTGTTTCAATTTGTGAATTTACTAATCTAATTAATCAAATTAAAGAGATCAATAACCCATGTAGAAGATCAATTTCATCAATCATCTATTAATCATAATCATGTTATATCACTTATAATTGTTTCACAAAACAATACACATAGAATCATCAATCTATATCATCAAGCATGTTAAAGCATATAATCCAATTATATCTAACATGCCAATTTAACCTAATCATGATTAAACGTGGCTCTGATACCACTGTTGATTTTGGGGTTACATACGCAGCGGAAGACTTGGAATAAATCACAAACCCTAGCCATGAATCTGTCTAATATGAATAGATTAAAATTATGAATATAGATTTACTAACCTTTGTTGCGATTTTGTCTTTCGTACACGGAATCGTAATTCACCTTGAATTGTAGACGAAACTTTGATCTTCTCCTTGTTCTTCCTTGTGATGAATCAACAATGATAGGTCATCAAGCTTTAGGTGATAAAAAAATCACTCTCTATTGGTAATCCACACACGAACAAACCAAGATCAATATCTTGTTGGATTGCTAGATGATCCTCGATTGTTGAAACCTTTTCAACAATCTATGACTGTATAGAATGGAGTTTTGATCTTTGATTCGTAATCAAGATCAACCAATTAGTGTTTCATAAACCCTAATTTTCATGTGTCTTGGCTAAAGAAAAAGGTGCTATTTATACTTTATAAATATTCCTAACCATTAGGGAGAAAAAAACCCTAATCCAAGCAAAAAATGGAGCAGGTCAGACGGCAGGGCACGATCATCCCCTCCGGGGCGCGCGATCGCCCCCTTTGTCCAAAGAAAAGGCGCGATCGCCCCCTCCAGGGCGCGCGATCTCCCCCTTTATCCAGAGAAAAGGCGTGATCGCCCCCTCAATGGGTGCGCGATCGCCCCCTCCTCTTTTCCATATTTGAGCCACTTTCAATCCGTTCTTTGTGTGTGACCCTATAGGAATTATATTTATGTTGGTAGTGAGTTGAAAAATCAATCCTCACAATACATAAGTGGCTTCTAGCAAGCCATTATGTTCACCCAATTAATATAACTGTAAATGTTAGAACATGTGTTGCCATGTATGTTGTCCCTAGTGTTGCAAACCAGTGTTGCCACTGGTGTTGCCACAAGTGTTGCCATTTGGATTTGGCAACACCAGAATAGTTACTGTATTTTTCACTAATAATAATGTGTAAATTAATATTTAAATATCAGTTGTTAGTCTGCTGTTTGTGAGCTTGAATAGGTCAACAGAAAGTGCTCAGGAGTGAATTATGAAGAGATAAAGAAATTAACATATAAACATGTTGTTTATATGTTTAATTAGTGACCAGATAAAAGAGCTATTGTTTAGCTATTCACGGGGAGATTAGGATAGAGTACAAGGTATCTACAGCAGAGATGTACAAGCAAGAGAAGTCATAAAGACCAAGTCTTCTACAAATGAGGCGCATAGGAGCTAAAAATGAGGAAACAACTTCAAGGCTATTAGTTGATCATTTTGAGTAGGCTCCAAGTTTTGGAGGCCTATAAATAGTGCAGTCGATCTACATTTGAGATCATCCAATTCAGAAGACACAAATCTGCACAAGAGAGAATTCTGCTCTTCAAGTGTCGCCATTCAGTGTTGGCAACACTTGATCCAACACTCGAGAGTTTCACATATAATTTTGTATTTTCGTGAGGTTTTGAGTGTTTGTACTCAGAGAGAGTTCTTTATTTATTGTTCCTTGATTTAATGATTATTTGTCATTAAGGAAACTTCTTCGACCTTGTATTGAATTCATTATATATAGAAAGGTCTTGCCCTCATGGCACCCATCAAGTTGTATATTTATATAACTTGATAAAAATATATTTCTTGTTTATTGTTATTTACTTCCGCTGCAAATTAGATTTATTTCTATTTATTTGTTGTTTTCGAATTGGTTTGTGTTGTTGTTAGTGTTGCCAACACTAAGAACAACACTTGTGAGTTTCGTCTCACTTTGCTAAGTCATAGACAATTTCAATTGGTATCAGAGCCTAGCACTTGATATACTAAGTGTTTTGATCCTTTTGTCATGGCTTATGTGTTGGGTTTTTAATCATCCATGCGCAGCGGAATTAAGCATCAAATTAACACAAAACCCAAGCCCTAAGATCCGTTCTATACGATTAAATTGAATTCCTATGAGATAGAATTTACCAACCTTAATTGCTTTCCGGTCTTGAGCTATCGAACAATTTATTGGTGTGATTTTGAATCACAATCTTCGATCTTCAAAACCTTTTGAATCTTCATATTGATTTGAACAATAGAACTCTAGGCCTTGATCGTCAAACGAGCGAAGACCCTCTATTGTTGTATCCACACGTAAGAATGAACCAAGAACAGTTCTTGTGAATTGCTAGATTCTTAATCCTATGGAAGAATATTGAGAGAACCTTTTTGGTGATTTTCTATTGAAAAATTCGGCTCTTTTTCGGTTGTTTACAGACTCATATTTATACTACTTTAGTATTTAGAGTTTGTGCCCTATGTAAGTGCTCCAATTTGAGCTTGTTAGAATTTTCGTTAGAAAATTAACGAAAGTTATAACAATTCTAACATTCCTAACCAACCCTAACCTTTCTAACAAAGTAAGGGTAAAGTGGGCATTGCCACTTAAGGTTAAGCCTAGAAAAGAATCTCAAAAAAGCCAAAAAACCAAAGATAGAAACTGCTGGAACAAAAACTGGCTGATTAATTTGAATTTTGAAAAGATTTTTCTTCCTGTCCAAAGCCTGGAGCTGTAATTAATGAACAGTGCACGCTGACGATACCCTCCGCGCGGACATGATTGAGGATTTCAGAGGGCTATAAATTGAACCCTCCTCTCTCAGTTTACACAACACAACTTACTCACAGCAACGAAGTTCTGGCGAAATATAGAGAGAAAACAGTGGGAATCCTTAGATTGCCACCATTTTCTCTTGAATCTTTCCCAATCAAATACCAAACACACCAAACCTTGATACTCCTCAAGCCAAACACCAAATCTTGATACTCCTCAAGTCAAATTCCAAGCCTAGGAAGATAGGGTGTCACCATTGGTAAAGCCCTCCTTCTCAAAACCCTAAAATTCACTTTTGACTTCTTGTTCATCTTGTTCTTCTTACTTGGATCTACTTGATGTTTAGTTTAACTTAAGTTTTGACCCAAGATGGTCATCTTGAAGTTCATCTTCATGAATGACCATCTCAAATGGTCTATATTTTAAATCTCTAAATTGATTTTTTCTCTTTAATTTCATTTCTACAAAATATCCCCTTTCCCTTTGCAAAGGACATGTTTAAACCCCATAAATTCCCCAAGGATGACTTGAATATGATAACCACTCAATAAAAAGTAGTGGTATCAAGTCTAGGGATGAAAATGGGGTGAACATAGATGCAAATCCCCCAAAAATCACATTTTCCCTCAAGAACATCTTGCTGTCCAGTAGCATTGTTCTGAGACCTCAGTCCATTTTCTTATTTTTTGGACCCAGTAAAACTTGGAATTGGGTGTTGACTACAAAACACTTTTTGTAGCCAACATCCAGATATTTCCAGAAATATTTTTATTTTATTTTTTGAGTAAGTAAAACTCCTTTTTTCAATTTTTCTTTTAGAGGCCAGTTCATCAGCTTCTGGAAATTCAGATTTCACATCTGAGATTTCCATAAGGTTTTGACCCCTCAAATTACTTCCAAAATGGAAAGTTTCTTTGCAGAAACCCTATTTAGGGTGTTTTAAGCAACTTTCATTCTCGGACTTTCCCCAGATTCTGAGGTTTTGAAGCCTTTAAGTCCATTTCAAAGTCAAGGGTCAACTGCCTTCTTTCATTCTGGCAGAATTGCTTTTCAAATCCAAAAATCTTTTGAGTGCCAAGACTCAACCCAAAAATTCTCCAAAAAATCATGGGATCAGTTTAAAGTCTTAAAAAGAGATCCCAATTTTCACTTTTCCCAGTTTCAAATTATTTTGGTCAAAACACACACACACACACACACACACAACAAAAGGATTTCAAATGTTTGGAAGACTCGTTTTGCGAGGCGCGTCGGGTGCACACTAACGTCCTTCCCGACGCGTAACATGACCTCCGAACCTAAATCTCTGATCTCGGGCTTTTTTCAAAGTTTTGGCCCTTAAAATAAAAATGGCGTGGCGACTCCGTTTTAATGGCACATCATCACAGTGGCGACTCCGCTGGGGACTAAGCTTTTTTTAAAAAAAAAATGGTATTTGGTATATTGGTGGAAACCACTAAATTTCCCGTTATCGCCTCCTAACACGAGTTGGGGATAAATTGTGGTCTAACAATCCCACGTACCGGTATCACCGTTTTCAAAAAAAAAAGCTTTTGAGGGTCAAGCTTCCGTCTCAACATTTGAAAATCCTTTGCTTTGTGTGTGTTGATTTTTGCACAGTTTTCGTGTTTGTTTTTGGCCGCCTCGGAAAAGTCAAAATTTTGACTGTTGGAATAATGTCCCTAACTGTCGGAATTTTTGTGCTTATGTGTTCATAAAATTTTCAAAAAAAAAAATTCAAAAAAAAAATCATGCATCATGCCTTTTTAAGACACATAAAAAAAAAATTCTATTTTACTCGTAAAAGAATATAGATCGCTTGCACACTACGCGCACGTGACCGTACACTGCACACTACGTCCCTAACCCGGGGAAATCCTTGTCGCGGTCCGTTTGGTCTTATTACGCCTCTCGGATGAGCACAGGACTACCCAAACATCCCATGGAGCCTCGTGTCGACCATGCACTTGTCCGTGACACACTTTGTCCGAGACCCGGTCGGTTTTTAGTCTGGTACGTATCATGCCCCCGTCTCGTGTATAGACCTTTCCTTTCAAGCCTTTGTCGGCATACCGACTCAATATCTTTCGGGGACCCTAATCGGTCGAAGTTACGCCGGTTTTCCGCCGCAGACTTTGACCAAGATATTGACCGGCGCCTTGACTTCGGCTGACCGGCACAAATTATACACTCGACTCCCAAAGCATTGACACCGAGTCATCAAGGATTAATGAATATTCCATGCCTAATTACGGCTTAACTGACGACAAGTCAAGATCAATTGTGGACGCTTATCAGTCCAAATCATGCCGACTTTTCGTCGAGCCCCCGGACATGATCTTGACTTTTGACGTCAGCTTTGTCCGTAATTTACATCGAATGCTCGTTAAGACTCGATTACCCGCCAGACTTTTAGAATCGTTTTTCTTTCGGTCGGTGGGACCCGCTTGCCCTATAGGACCCTCGCCCGGGGCTGTCCACCCTGGGAGGTCGAAATACAGGTGGAATACGAGGGGCTTATAGACGTAGTGACGGGGCCCACTGATCCAGGATCAGAGTAGTTTGCAAAAAAAAAAAAAAAAAAAAAAAAAAAAAAAGAGCAATCTTTTCCAACCGATTAGGTTAATAAAACGTGTTTTAAGTAAACATGAACAAATAATTGCATGTTGCACGAGCCTTGAGCCCAAACACCTACCCACCTTCAATTTCCGCCATCTGAACCCTCGTGTCTCTCCCCCGCAGCTCCGCACAAAGCTTGGTTTCGGGCACCGGGTCACCGTTTGATCAGTTGGGAAGAGTCAAGCGCATCGTCAGCTTCGTCGTTTGTTTCAACTCCGGGTTTCAGAATGTCTGCATCAGCTGGTAACGATGGGGACAACGTCACTCCGCCTCCCGGGACTCCTCGAGCATGCAAAGAATGGAATCGGTTAGCGTAACGGATGAGAGTGCGATAGGAAGCACAAATGAATAGCCTTATCGAGGCTATTAAGAGCCATGGTCCGGCCGCCGGCCTCAACCCGGATGGCACCTTCACCGTGGAAGAAGAGGAAGACCTCAACCCCACTCTTGGTCGCCCGACTACTCCAGGATGCCACCACCGGCCTCCCACGGTACTACCACCGTAATCCATGCTTCTCGGCCTCTGGGTCGGCCAGCTCCCCAAATGCGAGACCACTGGATCCCTGCACCCCGACGAGGCGAGCCAATTCCCGTCCCTCGGTGGGGACAAAATCGCACGGAATATCTTCTCATGCTTGGGGCTACCAGGAATGCCACAAAGCAAATGGGGATCCCACCTCGGTTCGGGACCAATCAATCCGGACCTTCACAAAGAATGTTGGGATACCACCCCGGTTTGGTTCGGGGCAACAATCGGGTGTCCCACCTCGAGAATGGTACTAGCTCACCGCTCCTCACACAGCCTCTCACAAATCCATTTCTCACTCGAGACTTCTATGGGTTATCAAGCCTCCATCCCGGTGTCATCCGAATCACCAGGACCGCAGTATCCCCCTCGGTTACACACCTTCGCCACGAGGCGGCCATGCAATTCAACAATCCGGGACGGCAGCCCACACTCAAGCCTACTTATGGGCCTCACTCCGAAATCCGAGCTATCCAGGCTACCTCAGTCCGCCTGCTGCCTTCCCCGCCAATGGAAAGCCAACAAAGCAAGGCCGGGTTTTATCCTTTTGCCCAAGCTCCTACCTACACTCCCAGGGGTAATTTGGGCCAAGGACGGGTTTTCACCTATGCCCCGGAATATGGTATCCCTTCCACCAATGTGCCGCCGGTGGTAACTCCTCTCTTGACTCGGTCATTTGGTTTGAATGCTATGGCTCCACCTTTGGATCCCCAATTGGCTTGGTTTATGGAGCAACACAAGGAAATGAAAGCACGGATTGCTGAATTGACCGCCAAAAAGAACACCGCTCTTCGGCCTACGAGATCCAGACTCGATTGTTCCCTGCCTCACAAGTTTGTGATGCCCACTCTGGAATTGTTTGACGGGAGTGCATGCCCTAAAACTCACTTGGACACCTATACTTTGGCAATGAAGGCTAAGGGATGCACAAACCGGCGGTTGGCCGATTACTTTAGTCTCTCTTTGAAGTCGGGGGCTTTGAAATGGTTTTTCCGATTGCGGCTGAAGCTAGGGCTACTTAGGAACAGTTACCGGTACTTTCACGAGATAAGTACAAAGCCAACTTGGAATGGGAGACAAACGAGTTGACACCGCAAACAACGATGCGGCGCCTAATGAGAATATTGGGGATTTCTATAAGAGATGGAACTTAAAGCTCGGTGAAATGGCCATTCCTCCCTCGACGAGGAGCGAGTTAGACATCTTTCAGTCATGCTTGAAGCCGCATTTGAGAGCTTCCCTCAGCCACTTCCCCTACGCTGACTTGCGTGCAATGGTTAATTCCGGGGCTAAGTTTGAAAAGGCTTACAATCAGCAGCCGACTGCTGCACCTGCCTACGGATATCGGGCTCCTCCCTCCAAAACTACTCTCACTTTCGCTAAAGGCAAAGAGGCGATCGGCTACGCGGGACAGGACTGTAACAATGCCACTTCCTTTGTTCCCAAGAAGCCTGATGCATCCAGATCCCGGCTCCAAGACTTGAGAAACTTTGGGATGCCTTTGAGTGATATCTTCAGAGGATTGGTAAAAGAAGATTTGCTCCGGCCTTTGGATAATTATCAGCCAAGAAACCCCAACGCTCCTTTGGATACCTCCAAGCATTGTGCCTTTCATCAGTACCATGGGCACCTGACAGATGATTGCGTCCCCCTGAAGAAGGCAATCCAAAATTTGATTGAGCAAGGGAGGTTAGAGATGCCTGAAGGGCCTAATACCATCAATAACCCGCTCCCTAACAACATGAGTGTCAACATGGTCGAGTTTGGTGATCCAAGACTTGTGGGCATAATGGAATTTGACTCGCTCCTTTGTGAGGTCGGTGAATCAGCCATCGCAGGCGATGAAAGTGGTTGGATTAAGAAAGAGATTGCCAAGGAAATCCTGATGGAAAGGTCTGCAATAGCTCCCGTCTCCAGCGTCGAAGAATAGATGCATGGTTCAACTGGCAAGAGCGGCTAGATTGGGGGCTACCTATCTTTAAAATAGTCTTTTGAGTCAACCTTCGTAGGTTCTAGTACTTTTCTTTCACCTAAGTCCTTCTGGACATTTGTCGTTGTAGTCCATTTTGGACATAGTGGTTAAATGCCTAACTTTTAATGTAAGTCTTTTTTCTCTTCTTGCTAGACTCGAGACATCACTTGCGCACCCACGTTACACTTAATTGAAATGGTTTTATCCAAAATGATCACTTGTGCTGCTCAACCACTAATTCTTCGAAAATGATTAATATTTAAACTAATCGGAGTGAGAAAACCAATTGATATCCTTCTCAAATGGGGGCTTACCAACTCCCCATCTTGCATCTCATATGCTCACATCCCTTTCATCACCATCATCTCGTTGCTCGATGAATTTGCATGGATCTTTTCTCATATAAAGTTTAAGCAAGCAATGAAGACTTAAATCTCGTTTAGATCATCCAGTAGGGATTGCGGTTGAAACCTTTCACCCATAGGAAAGCCATTACCTCACCCTCGCTAAACACTACCCTTTCATTTCAAGATCGGCGTGTTTTGAAACCCGGTTTAGCCATCATTTTTGCTCCATACTGAGAGAAAGTCCAAGCGAGCCCAAGAGTTTAGCTTCAAGAGTCGGCGATGCGCAAAATATCTCAAGCCATGAAGGAAGGACAAAGATAATCTTCAACTCCTCAGGAGGCTTTCCAAGTCAAAAAAAAAAAAAAAAAAAAAAAAAAAAAAAAAAAAAAAAAAACAAAAAACAAAAAAACAAAAACAAAAAAACAAAAAAAAAACAAAAAGAAAAAAAAGAAGAACTGTCGGTCCTCAAAAGTCCCCGACTTCTCAATGATCAAAAAGGAGCCTGAATTCTCGCAAGATCGCAAAAAGTTGTCGATAGCTTGGACTTCCTCTCACCATTACCTTAAATCAATCCCAAGCCATCCTCTCTATTTTAGAGGATACTCCCATTACCCTCGCCTTTGGCCAAAGTCAAAATTTGACCTCTCATTCTTAGAGGCAATCAATCTTCCCCGCCATAGATTTCCCAAACACGTCCCTACAAGCCAACCTCTCATCTTTAGAGGTTCAGTCAGCAAAAGGCCCAGCCGACCTCTCATCTTAAGAGGTCAAAATTTCCCAAAATCACCCGATGGCCGATCGAAGCCCGGAAACCCAACTACAGTCCCTACAGGATAGCAGTTTCATTCTAATATCCTCGATGTCAGGATCGAATTAATGCTTCATTGCTTGCTTAAATTGGAATCTAATCCATTTTGGTTCAAAATTACCAATCAAAGATTGTGCAAATTCAACCCTTCCCTTCATGTGAGCATATTTCATTTCTCCTCACAAACACTTGCCGTGGATGTCCCACTGGGGCTTCGCATCCGTGTCTTTCATGGACACTCTAAGGGGATATGTTATTCAATCCTCCAAATCCTCAAAATCCCCAAAGGTCCTCAGTCCCTCGAATTTCAACATTCATTCTCTTTTCATTCGGGATAGGCCCGAACTACGGCGACCTGAGCTCTTCATAATGGAGGGAACGTAGGCAACCAGAAATGGTCCGGTCGAAATCACAAACAAATCTCAACAAAAAAAAAAAAAAAATTCCGGTCTCATCAAGGATCGTCCCTATACACTTTCCGCCCTTCCAAGCTTGATTTTCGATATCAGTTGGTTTTCTCCTTGTGATTAATCAAAATATTTGTTCATATCAGATTTAGGGATTGAATAACCCGAACATTAACAAAGGGTTTTAAGCAGCCTTGTGATTATCATGAATAAGACAAGTTTTCAAGTGTCTCGACAAGTCTTCTCTCTCTCCATCATAGGGAAATAGAGCCAAACAGTCTTCGTCTGCGGGGGCTTCCATACACTTTTCCACACCTTGTGATGCTTATACTCTCTCAAAAGAGTCAAACCAAAAGCGAGAGTGTCATACACAAATTCGGGAGACATTCCCATCTTTCAAAAGATATGCCCACACGTAAACGTTTCGAGTCTTGTCCAAGAATCGGTTGACTAAGGTCCGAAAAGATGGGTTCCCCTACGTAAGACTACTCTGAATTTCTTCATGCTTTGGGGCTTGCTAAGCGGTTCTCCCGGGTTCTCCTAGCGGCTCTTCAAGCCGGGGCTTATATAGTCATCTTTGGGTCCACGTTGGGTTCTTCACCACGAGATAGACTCGCCAAATCGCTTCTTCAAAATCTGGACTTTGCCTACTCGGGATCCGGGGCTTTGTCAAGATGGTCTTTTGGACCCGAATTTTATCAAGTCGCAAGAAAGAATTTCGGCTTCGTAACTTGGTACACGGCGGCTTCCCGTAGCATCGGAATTCAAGATCGGGGTTTCTCCCGGCATTAGCAATTCCATCAAATCATCCTCCGGACAAGGTTTCGGCCAAGGTCACAGCTCATCCAAATGAAAGAAGCTTCACTCGTATCAACGTTGGCCCTAAAGTCTGTCAGCATCAGCTTCAAATGACCAAGAATGAGAGGGAAAGTTTCAATCAAGACCCGGGATCCGAATCCAATCTCATCAAGATTGAGGTCCATGTGGTATTGCTGACAAAACCTCACCAACAACCGCTGTTTAAATCGCGATCAAGGGTTCTCATCCCCCACTTGATCAAAATATGTTCCAAGCAGTCTCCATACCCATGCATCCCCACTAAAAATCTCCCAAGGGCTCATGTAGCATGCACAAAACTTGAGTCAATAGGAATAATCCTAAACCATCGAAGATCATAAATCATAATTTTCCTGTTAGAAGCTTAGGCTAAGTGCATCTTCGAAAGCAAGTAAATGCATCATCCCATAATCATTTTTGGTTCCATGCATGCATCTGTCATCATGAATGCCATATATGCATCTTCCTCTTCACTAACGAATGCAGGAATTCAAACGTGAAATCAAATCCCCCTTTTTCGGCAAGGATGATCTTCACCAAAGACGGCCCCCAATGAAGACCACCTCCAGTGTCTACAATTCGGTCAGAGACGCCAAGTTCTCGAATACAAGTCGGTCAGGGACGCCAAGTTCTCAAAATGCAAATCGGTCAGGGACGCCAAGTTCTCAAATGCAAATAAATTGCCAGTCGGTCAGAGACGCCAAGTTCTCACATACAAATCGGTCAGAGACGCCAAGTTTTCCAATACAAATCGGTCAGGGACGCCAAGTTCTCAAATACAAATCGGTCAGAGACGCCAAGTTCTCCAAGGCAAGAAGGTCAGAGACGCCAAGCTCTCCAATACAATGCGGTCAGAGACACCAAGTTCTCAAAAGCAAGAAGTCCCAATGTGAATACAAGCTCAACCACCTCTACAAGGTTGACGATCACCAGCAAGATGCAGACTCAACCAAACTCCTCCTTCAGGTCAAAATGCTTCCAAAGACAGCAAATCGTCAGCAGAAACCGTCCCACGAACAGCAACTTAACAACTCTTCATCAGCATCAGCCGTAGCCTCAGTCCTTCCGGCAACTACAGGTAAGCACAGCACAGGTATGAAAGCATATCTTAGTCAACTACTTTTCTAAAAGAACATTATCATCAGATCATAGGGCGACTTCCCAAAAATAGTCAAACCACAGGGCGACTTCCCAAAAATAGTCAGATCATAGGGCGACTTCCCCAAAAATAGTCAGATCATAGGGTGACTCCCCCAAAACAGTCAAACCACAGGGCGACTTCCCAAAAATAGTCAGATCATAGGGTGACTTCCCCAAAACAGTCAAACCATAGGGCGACTTCCCAAAAATAGTCAGATCATAGGGTGACTTCCCAAAAATAGTCAAACCATAGGGCGACTTCCCCAAAACAGTCAAACCATAGGGCGACTTCCCCAAAACAGTCAAACCATAGGGTGACTTCCCAAAAATAGTCAGATCATAGGGCGACTTCCCCAAAAATAGTCAGATCATAGGGTGACTTCCCCAAAACAGTCAAACCATAGGGCGACTTCCCAAAAATAGTCAGATCATAGGGTGACTTCCCAAAAATAGTCAAACCGTAGGGCGACTTCCCAAGCAGTCAAACCATAGGGCGACTTCCCCAAAACAGTCAAACCATAGGGCGACTTCCCAAAAATAGTCAAACCACAGGGCGACTTCCCAAAAATAGTCAGATCATAGGGCGACTTCCCCAAAAATAGTCAGATCATAGGGTGACTTCCCCAAAACAGTCAAACCATAGGGCGACTTCCCAAAAATAGTCAAACCATAGGGCGACTTCCCAAAAATAGTCAGATCATAGGGTGACTTCCCAAAAATAGTCAAACCATAGGGCGACTTCCCCAAAACAGTCAAACCATAGGGCGACTTCCCCAAAACAGTCAAACCATAGGGCGACTTCCCAAAAATAGTCAAACCACAGGGCGACTTCCCAAAAATAGTCAGATCATAGGGCGACTTCCCCAAAAATAGTCAGATCATAGGGTGACTTCCCCAAAACAGTCAAACCATAGGGCGACTTCCCAAAAATAGTCAGATCATAGGGTGACTTCCCAAAAATAGTCAAACCATAGGGCGACTTCCCCAAAACAGTCAAACCATAGGGCGACTTCCCAAAACAGTCAAACCATAGGGCGACTTCCCAAAAATAGTCAAACCACAGGGCGACTTCCCAAAAATAGTCAGATCATAGGGCGACTTCCCAAAAATAGTCAGATCATAGGGCGACTTCCCCAAAACAGTCAAACCATAGGGCGACTTCCCAAAAATAGTCAAACCACAGGGCGACTTCCCAAAAATAGTCAGATCATAGGGCGACTTCCCAAAAATAGTCAGATCATAGGGTGACTTCCCAAAAATAGTCAAACCATAGGGCGACTTCCCAAAAATAGTCAGATCATAGGGCGACTTCCCTAAAATAGTCAATCCCTCGGGTGACTCCCAAATACAGTCAATCTCTAGGACGACTTCCCTAAAATAGTCAATCCTCGGGTGACCCCCAGATACAGTCAATCCTTGGTCCATCCACTTGACCGACATTGATCACCTTTCTTCCCGATGGTTCTCGTAAGCCCGAGTCTTCCCCAGCAAGAACACCTTCAAATAGCCTCCATCAGGTACCGAACCTCAACTTAGGTTCATACTCCTGAACTAAGTTCCCATTTAGGTTCATACTCCTGAATTAAGTTCCCATTTAGGTTCATACTCCTGAACAAGACCTCAACTTAGGTTCATACTCCTGAACTAAGTCTCCATTAGGTTCATACTCCTGAACCGAACCTCAACTTAGGTTCATACTCCTGAACTAAGTTCCCATTTAGGTTCATACTCCTGAACAAAATCTCAACTTAGGTTCATACTCCTGAACTAAGTCTCCATTAGGTTCATACTCCTGAACCGAACCTCAACTTAGGTTCATACTCCTGAACTAAGTTCCCATTTAGGTTCATACCCTCTCAAAAGAAATTCCCGGCAGTTAAACGTAAGACCGAGTACCCCGAGAAAGATAACGAGATCCCGTATCTTTCATCAAAATCATTCCCGGCAGTAAAACGTAAGACCGATTTCCCCGACAAATACGTCTGTTTTTCCCCAGCAAGGCTATCGAAATCCCCAGCGAAGTTAACGGAATCCCAAAAGCCAACGGAATCTCGAGTAGATTTCGAACTACGACCGGCTTGATTCCCACTAGGGATACGTAGGTAGCCTATCATTAGGTCCAGCCACTCAACCAGCACGGTCATCCTTCGGCAGCAGACATAAGACCGAAGTCCATCTATCCCAAATCATCAAGGTTCGAGGCACCTAAAACGCCCTCTCCAAGGTTCGAGGCACCTAAAACGCCATCTCCAAGGTTCGAGGCACCTAAAACGCCCTCTCCAAGGTTCGAGGTACCGAAGAAGCCATCATCAAGGTTCGAGGCACCTAAGACGCCATCACACACAACACCTAGAAAGCGATAAATCGCAATCATCCCCAGCAGAGACCGAAAATGGTCATTCCTATCCCCAGCCGAGCGGATAGCCATCAGACCGAAAATGGTCATCTCTTATCCCCAGCAGAGTTCCTCTCCAGCAGCCGACTGTAGAACTTGCTCATCAGGTTCGAGGCACCTAAAATGCCATCATCTCCAAGGTCAAAGACCCGAACTACGACTGGCTTGATTCCCAATCGGGATACGTAGGTAGCCTATCGCTAGGTTCAGCCGCCCGATCACTCGATCATCCCGCCAAATATGGAGCCTTACTCTTATCGACGACCCCGCTTCCTTCGAAAGCGCCGTCGCCGAGGGGCTACTGTAAGTGCTCCAATTTGAGCTTGTTAGAATTTTCGTTAGAAAATTAACGAAAGTTATAACAATTCTAACATTCCTAACCAACCCTAACCTTTCTAACAAAGTAAGGGTAAAGTGGGCATTGCCACTTAAGGTTAAGCCTAGAAAAGAATCTCAAAAAAGCCAAAAAACCAAAGATAGAAACTGCTGGAACAAAAACTGGCTGATTAATTTGAATTTTGAAAAGATTTTTCTTCCTGTCCAAAGCCTGGAGCTGTAATTAATGAACAGTGCACGCTGACGATACCCTCCGCGCGGACATGATTGAGGATTTCAGAGGGCTATAAATTGAACCCTCCTCTCTCAGTTTACACAACACAACTTACTCACAGCAACGAAGTTCTGGCGAAATATAGAGAGAAAACAGTGGGAATCCTTAGATTGCCACCATTTTCTCTTGAATCTTTCCCAATCAAATACCAAACACACCAAACCTTGATACTCCTCAAGCCAAACACCAAATCTTGATACTCCTCAAGTCAAATTCCAAGCCTAGGAAGATAGGGTGTCACCATTGGTAAAGCCCTCCTTCTCAAAACCCTAAAATTCACTTTTGACTTCTTGTTCATCTTGTTCTTCTTACTTGGATCTACTTGATGTTTAGTTTAACTTGAGTTTTGACCCAAGATGGTCATCTTGAAGTTCATCTTCATGAATGACCATCTCAAATGGTCTATATTTTAAATCTCTAAATTGATTTTTTCTCTTTAATTTCATTTCTACAAAATATCCCCTTTCCCTTTGCAAAGGACATGTTTAAACCCCATAAATTCCCCAAGGATGACTTGAATATGATAACCACTCAATAAAAAGTAGTGGTATCAAGTCTAGGGATGAAAATGGGGTGAACATAGATGCAAATCCCCCAAAAATCACATTTTCCCTCAAGAACATCTTGCTGTCCAGTAGCATTGTTCTGAGACCTCAGTCTATTTTCTTATTTTTTGGACCCAGTAAAACTTGGAATTGGGTGTTGACTACAAAACACTTTTTGTAGCCAACATCCAGATATTTCCAGACATATTTTTATTTTATTTTTTGAGTAAGTAAAACTCCTTTTTTAAATTTTTCTTTTAGAGGCCAGTTCATCAGCTTCTGGAAATTCAGATTTCACATCTGAGATTTCCAGAAGGTTTTGACCCCTCAAATTACTTCCAAAATGGAAAGTTTCTTTGCATAAACCCTATTTAGGGTGTTTTAAGCAACTTTAATTCTCGGACTTTCCCCAGATTCTGAGGTTTTGAAGCCTTTAAGTCCATTTCAAAGTCAAGGGTCAACTGCCTTCTTTCATTCTGGCAGAATTGCTTTTCAAATCCAAAAATCTTTTGAGTGCCAAGACTCAACCCAAAAATTCTCCAAAAAATCATGGGATCAGTTTAAAGTCTTAAAAAGAGATCCCAATTTTCACTTTTCCCAGTTTCAAATTATTTTGGTCAAAACACACACACACACACACACACACACACACAACAAAAGGATTTCAAATGTTTGGAAGACTCGTTTTGCGAGGCGCGTCGGGTGCACACTAACGTCCTTCCCGACGCGTAACATGACCTCCGAACCTAAATCTCTGATCTCGGGCTTTTTTCAAAGTTTTGGCCCTTAAAATAAAAATGGCGTGGCGACTCCGTTTTAATGGCACATCATCACACCCTAATCAAATTAGGAAACAAGTGTAAACCGCCTCTGTGGCTAGTTATGTCGCGTGACATACTTAGCCAGTGGCTAGTTATGTCGCGTGACAAACGTTGCCATGTGGCTAGTTATGTCGCGTGACAAACGTTGCCATATGCAGGAACTTTCAATCATTCTTCCTTTGGTTTAACCAATTCATTCTAGTTGTGTGTGACCCAATAGGATTATATTATGTTGGCAATGAGTTTGATCATATCGACTCTCATAAGACATAAGCGGACTCTAGTAAGCCATTATGTCTACCCAAATAATATAACGTAAGAGTTCACGTTTCCAATGGTACACTTCCATTTCTCCCTTTATCTCACGATGTTATATTGAACACAAGTCATGGTCCACGTCAACTTGTATTTGTTCAATGCTTTCTCGATCTTGAGTATAATGATAATCCAATCGCATTGGGGTGTGGCCACACACTTTCATCATTATCACTCGTCGAGGGGCCCAAGCAAAACATCTCTCTTCCGAGGGACAAATTCCATCTTGACTTATCATCCTTCCCAACATGAATCCGATCATGCCAAAGATAGCATTTATAGATATCGTGTTAAGATATCGTTTGACTAAAATCAAACATGACTTTCATCATATGTAAGGTCATGATAATCTCAGGTCTAGGGACTAAATGAAGCGACCATATGAGATTTAATTATGACATTTGACCATGACATAAATCTCATACGGGTCAAGTCCAGTCACTTGTTCTCTAACAAGTACCCATAATTTTAATGTGCATCTCTATGCATATAATCATCATATGATTATCCATTGACAATTATACTAATTATTCTCTTAATAATTAGGGATGGAGATTATTACAATAAATATGCAAACTATATAATAATCAAATAATAAACTTAACCGATAAAGATGATGCATAATGGTTTTCAGTTAAACATAACTAAAGCCTAGGGCATTACACCAACAGTCTCCCACTTGCACTAGGCTCCATTTATGTATCGAATACTTATGGATCTAACATGACCATCATGCTTCTGCCTGTGCGAGGGTCTTTGTAAGTAAATCCCTTATGCCATCATCGGTTGATACTTTGTATATTTTAACGTCTTCTCATTCTTTATGAATTCTTCGAAGAACGTCTAAGTGAGTGTTTGGATCGATGTTGTGACCTTGGTTCCATTGTTTGCACAAGTGGCACCACTATTTTCATAACAAAAGTTTCACCGATTAGTGATACTTGGAACATTTCCAAAACACTAATGAACTTTTGATCCAAACTGCCTCTTTTGGCCACATCATATGTTGCTAAAATTCGGCCTTAGTAGTAGAATTGGCTACAATTTATGCTTGGAACTCTTCCAATCAAAACTGCACCTCTAATAAGCATAAACACAAATCCTAATTGCGATTTTAAAATAACTTTGTCAGTTTGGAAGCTAGCATCTTTGTAACCATTACAACAAGATTAACTTCCAACCTTTCATATGTCAAGAACGTATCCTTAGTTCTTCTTAAGTACTTAAGGATCATCTTGACTGCCATCCAATGGTTTATATCAGGATCAGATTGGTATCAACTCATCATGCTTAGAGCATATGAGACGCCGGGTCTAGTACAAATCATGGCATACATGACAGATCCAAATGCCGAAGCATATGGAACTTTCATTCATTTCCCTTTTGCTCATCAGTTGTCATAAGACAATGAGTATTGCTAAGAGAAGTACCATGATCCATTGACAAGCCACTTTTCTTAGACTCTTCTAAGAACCTTGTCAATGTAAGTATTTTGACTCAAACCAATTTATCCTTTTAGATCTATCTCTATAGATCTTGATGCTAAGGATGTAAGCGGCTTCACCCATATCTTTCATTGAGAAATCTTTCCTTGACCAAGACTTAACAGTCTTAAGTGTCGGAACTTGTTTTTCCAATGAGTAAGATATCATTGTAATAAAACAATAGAAATAATACTACGCTCCCACTGAATTTCATGTATACACAAGATTCATCTTTGTTCTTTGATGAAGTCAAACTCTTTGACCAATTCATCAAAACGAAGATTCCAATTCCTTGAAGCTTGCTTCAATCCATCTCATGGATCTTTGCAATATGCATACTTTATTAGAGTTTCTTAGATCGACAAACTATTCGGGTTGTGTACTCTACACATCCTTAATATTCTTTCCCTTTAAAGAAAGTCGTTTGACATCCATTTGTCATATCACATAGTCACAATATGTGATGATGGCAATTGAAATTCTAATAGACATTGGCATTGTAACTGGCGAAAAAGGGTTCTATCATAGTCAATACTATGAATTT
Organism: Adenophora triphylla var. japonica; assembly: GCA_022495995.1. Lineage (NCBI taxonomy): Eukaryota > Viridiplantae > Streptophyta > Magnoliopsida > Asterales > Campanulaceae > Adenophora > Adenophora triphylla. Next base: position 27,349 of record JAFEMH010003556.1, on the reverse strand, counting down.
ACCTAAATCCCTTTGCTACAATCCTTAGTCATGAAAGTATACATCTTTACATCCATGTCGGTCTTGAAGACCTACTTGCATCCCTTTAGTTTTTACACCTTCAGGTAGCCCAATCAAGTTCCAAACTTGATCATCAAACATGGATTGCAATTCGGACTCCATGGTTCCTAACCATTTATCCAAATTAGGAGAGGACATCGCTTCTTGATAGCAAGTAGGATCGTCATTCTTAATGACTTTCCACTTCATCACTTCCCGCAACGAGAAATTACTATTCCTTGAGTTCGGATCGTGACCTATCTAATATACGATGGACTTGTGCATCTTGAACCAGTTCCACAACTCTTTGTGAACTTGGTTCCGTCTCTACTCTTGGTTTCATATTATTTTCGGGTTCTTGAACTTCTTTCAAGATTAATTTTACTCCCACTAGATTCTTTATTGAGAAACTATTTCTCAAGAAACAAATCGTATAGAGCAACAAACGTTTTGTTCTCTTTTGTGGTTGTAAGATCAATTTCCGAAAATAACTTGGTTAGATTTGGTGCTAACTTATAAGAGACAAGTCTCTTTACATAAGATTCGCAACCCCAAATCTTAATGAAAGACAAACTAAGTTTTCTTCCATGTCACATCTCATGTGGGGCCTTAGGAACCGATTTAGTAAGGACTCAATTCAGTGTAACCGCATTATTTCTAATGCATATCCTCAAAAGGAATTAGGAAAGTCAACTTGACACATCATCGAATGAACCATGTCTAACAAGGTTCAATTCCTCCTCTCAGACATACCATACAATGTGGTGTTCCGGGTGGAGTAAACTCTGAAACGATTTCATAGTTTTGAGATGTTTGTCAAAATCTTGGCTCAAATATTCACCACCTCGATCTAATCGAAGTACTTAATAGTTTTACCAAGTTGTTTTGCACTTCATCTTGAAATGTTCGAAACATCTCAAACGATTCACCTTTGGACTTCATCAGATGGACATAGTCATATCTAGATAAGTCATTGGTAAATGTGATGAAATACCGAAATCCTCCCCTAGCAATGCTGCTTAATAGTCCATATACATCTCATGTATAATGACCAATAAGTCACTAGCCCTCCCACTACTTTAGTGTAGGGTGGTTTGGTCGATAATCCCAATAAATAAGATCCACATTCCTCAAATGATTCATGGTCATATGAGTCTAAAAGTCCATGTTAATGGAGTTTAGATATATGTTTCTTATTTATTTGACCAAGCCGGCAATGCCATATGAACGCGTTGTTCATATTGTTCGGTTTAGATTTCCATTTATATTATAGATATCTTCAACATTATTTTGTTTCTCATCTTCAAGGATATGAAGACCATTCAATGACATATGCAATACAATAAGGCATATCATTAAATAAATATAAAACTTCTTATTGAAAATAAGAAAATTATATCCTTCATCATCCATTTAAGAAACGGAAATAATACTCCTACTCAAATTCGGAACGTAGTCATACTTATTCAAAACAAGTACTACTTCACAAGGCAAAGTGACTTCATAAGTCCCTTATGGCTAATGTTGCAACTCTTGCTCCATTCCCATGCATAGGTTTAATTTACCTTATTTGAGTGGCTTTCTATTCTTTGTTCCTTGCACATTTAAACAAATGTGGGATCCAATCCGGTATCATATACCCAAGAACAAGAAGTCGAAGGGAAAATATCTATCATATAGATACTTGGAGTAGTAGCAATCATATTGCCCTTCTTCACCTTTTAGGCCTTCCTAATAAGCCTTGCAACTTTGCTTCCAATGACAATCTTATTGCAATGATAGCAAAATGCATCCTTTTGAGACACTTTGGGTTTAGCCTCTTCGGCTATGACAACATTTGTCCTAGGTTTAGCAACTTTTGCTTTACCTTCTTTTCCTTCCTTTATGAACCCTTTTATTGTGTCAACCATTAACACAATTTGCGGATTGCTCCTTCTTTCATCATATGAATTAAGAGCCTTCACCACAACATATATCTTTTGCCTAGCATGCACTTGGAACATTTCCCCTTTTGTGTTATGCTAGAACAAAAGAATAGTTATCATGTGCTCAAGGTTCTTCATAAGAGCCTTTAAACATGGTGGCAAATACAAGGCAAGCAATATTGTCAGAATCATCAATATGTTTCTAATGTTGCTTCCTTATTTGCCCTTTGCAACATTTGCAATGGGTTCAGTAGGAACGGATTCGTCAAGAACGTACACATTATGTATTGTTCCTTTCGAACTTTGTCCTTCATATGGACGAATCGCAATTATCATTATGTAGTGCTACTTCTACAACAGAGTATACAAATTAGATGAACACATATCAATATCAACACATTTATCATCTAAGAGCAAATAATGTATTTTACAAATACTCCCACTAAATCATACACCTTCCAATGCAAATAAGCATAATATGTATTTAATGGGCTAAGATCCAACTTTAATTTAATCTCAAGTACGCTATGGCGCACCGCTCAAGATTAAACTAATTAGGTAGAAAACATCAATCATATCGTATATGACTCTTAGGACTAAGATCCAACTTTAATTTAATCTCAAGTACGCTATGGCGCACCGCTCAAGATTAAACTAATTAGGTAGAAAACAGCAATCATATCGTATATGACTCTTAGGATCTTTTATGAGATTTATTTAAGACATCATATGTCCAAGCATATTTTAATCTCATCTTATGCCTTGGGTCCAAAACCATTTTGATAACCCAATTAAGTTCATCCACTTTAAACGTATAGGAACCACCATTTCCTCATCTTGCTCGCATTCGAATAGAATCAAAGCACCTTGCTATGGCAAGCCCACCCAAAACTATTCGAATGGTCTCAAGTGTTTTAATCATGAATTGGCATAAAGAACTTAAAAGTTAAATGAAGGTTCTTTAAAGGTAGATTATAAGCGTATCAGAAAGATAGTCATAATCGTGTACCAGTTAAGTTCCCAGGAAGATAGGTGAGCCACAAGGACTACTTAAGTACCAACTCTTCCTTAGACAGAACTCTCCTAGACATGCACAATCAGAAATCAACTCTGATTTTGGCAACATAATCACTACCTTTTATAAACAATCAGTTTCCTCTTAAATTTCGCGTAATTATGACTTGTTTTCATAAACAATCATAAAATCCAAAATTTACCATGTCTAAATCTAAACATATTTAGGAAACTATAACGCAATGTTTCAACTAAACATAAAATTTTCTTAGCACGTAAGAACAAGTAAAACATGCATCGCAATAATTATTAAAATCAAATTTTAATCAACTAAGCATGCATAAATAATGAATTAATCTAGCATAGCCCTATAAACTTAGCTTTATAGTATCCAGATTAACACATAAACATATCAAATTGTAAACACAATTTACAAATTAGCAGAAAGATTAAACATAATGATTCTGCCCAGAATTGGCATATTATGTCGCGTGACAACATCAGCCAGAGGGCTAGATTTGTCGCGTGACATAACTAGCCAGATTACCAGATTTCCATATGTGGCTTACTATGTCGCACGACATAGGTAGCCAGTTCGCAGGATTTCCAGATTTCAATAAATTCAGATTACATGGCAATTAAATCATATAAAATAACCTTTTTACAGATTTAATTCATCATAATTCGAAAACGATTTTCACATTGTTTCACATAAACAATCAAAATTCTATCGCATACAAAAACATGCAATAAGCATATAAACAATTTATATCTTAATTCTAGCATGTTAATTCAAACTTAATCATACGAACGGGGCTTTGATACCACTGTTGGGTTTTTAATCATCCATGCGCAGCGGAATTAAGCATCAAATTAATACAAAACCCAAGCCCTAAGATCCGTTCTATACGATTAAATTGAATTCCTATGAGATAAATTTACCAACCTTAATTGCTTTCCGGTCTTGAGCTATCGAATAATTTATTGGTGTGATTTTGAATCACAATCTTCGATCTTCAAAACCTTTTGAATCTTCATATTGATTTGAACAATAGAACTCTAGGCCTTGATCGTCAAACGAGCGAAGACCCTCTATTGTTGTATCCACATGTAAGAATGAACCAAGAACAGTTCTTGTGAATTGCTAGATTCTTAAACCTATGGAAGAATATTGAGAGAACCTTTTTGGTGATTTTCTATTGAAAAATTCGTCTCTTTTTCGGCTGTTTACAGACTCACATTTATACTACTTTAGTATTTAGAGTTTGTGCCCTAATCAAATTAGGAAACAAGTGTAAACCGCCTCTGTGGCTAGTTATGTCGCGTGACATACTTAGCCAGTGGCTAGTTATGTCGCGTGACAAACGTTGCCATGTGGCTAGTTATGTCGTGTGACAAACGTTGCCATATGCAGGAACTTTCAATCATTCTTCCTTTGGTTTAACCAATTCATTCTAGTTGTGTGTGACCCAATAGGATTAGATTATGTTGGCAATGAGTTCGATCATATCGACTCTCATAAGACATAAGCGGACTCTATCAAGCCATTATGTCTACCCAAATAATATAACGTAAGAGTTTACGTTTCCAATGGTACACTTCCATTTCTCCCTTTGTCTCACGATGTTATATTGAACACAAGTCATGGTCCACGTCAACTTGTATTTGTTCAATGCTTTCTCGATCTTGAGTATAATGATAATCCAATCGCATTGGGGTGTGGCCACACACTTTCATCATTATCACTCGTCGAGGGGCCCAAGCAAAACATCTCTCTTCCGAGGGACAAATTCCATCTTGACTTATCATCCTTCCCATCATGAATCCGATCATGCCAAAGATAGCCTTTATAGATATCGTGTTAAGATATCGTTTGACTAAAATCAAACATGACTTTCATCATATGTAAGGTCATGATAATCTCAGGTTTAGGGACTAAATGAAGCGACCATATGAGATTTAATTATGACATTTGACCATGGCATAAATCTCATACGGGTCAAGTCCAGTCACTTGTTCTCTAACAAGTACCCATAATTTCAATGTGCATCTCTATGCATATAATCATCATATGATTATCCATTGACAATTATACTAATTATTCTCTTAATAATTAGGGACGGAGATTATTACAATAAATATGCAAACTATATAATAATCAAATAATAAACTTAACCGATAAATATGATGCATAATGGTTTTCAGTTAAACATAACTAAAGCCTAGGGCATTACACCAACATTATGATCCTGCTAACCCTAATCAAAATAGATTACCGGTTTTAGATGGATCAAATTATGCTTATTGGAAGATTCGCCTTCGCTCGCATATCAAATCAATTGATCTTCGAGCCTGGCGATCTGTTTTAAATGGTTATTCTCTTCCATTACTCCTTCCAGATGAAGATGGTGACGTTCAAGTCAAACCTGAATCTGAATGGACAATTGAAGAAAATAATCTTGCTAGTTTCAATGAAAAGGCACTAAATACTATCTATGAATGGGTTGACATGCATATGTTCAAACTCATTCAAAATAGTCCCACTGCAAAAGATGCTTGGGATACCTTACAAAGATTTTGTGAAGGTGATGGTAGTGTCCGAGAAACAAAGCTTAGAGGTCTCACTAGTAAATTTGAAATATTAAGAATGGGTGAAAACGAAGATATTACTTATTATTTTGAAAAGTTGATTGATATTTCAAATGCTTGTCAAGTATTAGGAGAACCTTTTACAAATAAACAACTTGTTTCAAAAGCCATTCGTACTCTTCCCGAACGTTTTAATATTAAAGTTTCGGCCATTGAAGAGGCCCATAATCTTTCAACTATGGATATTAACTCCTTGATGAGCATTTTGAAAAATTTTGAAATGAATCTCAATGAGCAAATCGAGGCTTCTAAAGGAAAAAATATTGCCTTAAAAGTCGAATCTTCGGACACATGTGTGGATGATGAAGAAGAAGCCTTCAAAGAGTTAGATGAGAATACTAGTGTAGCTTTGCTTGCAAAGAAATATAACTACATTCTTAGAAAATTTAACAATGTGCAGGTAAAAGCTAAGGACCAACCGTCTAAAACGTCTAGTTTTGTGCCAAAAAGAACTCCTCCTCCGAACCAAAAAGACACCTTATCTAGACGAGCCTTCTCAGAAAAGTCTCGATCTGACCCCAAACACATTGAATCTATTCAATGTCATGCTTGTTCCGGTTGGGGTCATTATGCCAATGAATGTGCTAATACTTTGAGAAAGGCGGGCAAAAATATGTGGCTTTCTCTTAGTGATGGAGAGGAGGAAGGAATGGAGAAAGATGAAAAGGTCGAACAAGTGATTATGTTGGCCACGGTAGAGGAGCTGCCTTCGACAGAAGGTGTTTCCTCAAGTGTTGTCCCAGATATGACAACACCTGACACAACACTTGTGACTTCTTCAGAAAGTGTCGCCTCAAGTGTCATCCTGGAAATGGCAACACTTGACACAACACTCAGCAGGTATGATTCTTTAAATGATATTTGCTTGCATGGTACTGTTGATTTAAATTCAGAGGAGTCTGTAGAGGATGAACTTGATAAAGATGAGCTCATTCATGAATTAAAAAACCTCTATAAGTCTCTCCTCGTAGAATGGAAAAAGGAGAACAAGATGGTGGTATTCTTGAAAAAGGAAAATCATGATCTTAAAAACTCCTTGACTCGGCTAGAGGTTCAACTCAGTAGGAGAGATTTGGATCTTGATAAACTCAAGGCCAAACTCAACCTAGCCGAATCCACCTTCAAAAAACTCAATACGAGTTCATCCAAATTGGATGAGATACTCAACTTGAGTAAGCCTCTTAAAGCTGGTCTTGGGTTCCAAGAATCACTAGAAAATATTATTTCTTCCTTGTTTGATGTTGAAACTAAAAATTGTTTTGTAAAAGAACAAGTCAAGGAAAAGGGTAGTACACTAGTGATACTTCTGATCAAACCATTGAGTGTGAATACTGTCACAGACCTAGACATAAAAAATCAAATTGCTTTATTCTTCAAAAGAAAATATCCAGTTTGCAAGTGTTGCCTCAAGTGTCATCAAAATCTCAAGACAACACTCGAGACAACACTGGTGGACAGAAGTTTAGATTTTCAAAAAAAGGCTTGGTTACCCAAAGAAAAACTGAAATGCTATGTTGTGTACACTGCTTTAAGGACTAACATTTCATGTGCTTGGTACTTTGATAGTGGTTGTTCACGTCACATGACGGGAACAAGATCATTCTTAACAGAGTACAAACCTATTCAAGGAGGCTCAGTGACTTATGGTGGTGGAGGCAAGAGTGAAATAATTGGAAAAGGAACACTGGATATTGTTGGCTTTCCTTCTTTAAAAAATGTCTTGCATGTAGATGGTCTACTTGCTAATTTAATTAGCATTAGCCAATTATGTGATGACAATTTGGAGGTAAAATTCAATAAAAATACATGTGAAGTGTTTGATAATACTAACTTTTGTGTCATGACTGGAACAAGATCGAGTGATAATTGCTACCTTGTTGGTAATAAACAAGCGTACAATTTGACGAAACTTGATGACATAAGGTTATGGCATCAAAAGTTAGGTCATTCTCATTATAGGAATCTTGAGAAGATTATCAAACTCAATGCAGTCAAAGGTGTTCCTAAATTAAACCTCAAAGACACCATGTTGTATGGTGACTGCCAAAAGGGTAAGCAGACTCGTGTTGCTCACAGTATTGGACAACACAATGAGCAACACTCAGGAATAATACATTGTTTTCAGCTTTTACATATGGACTTGATGGGTCCTATTGAGGTAGAAAGCTTGGGAGGTAAGAAGTGTGTTTGTGTTATAGTTGATTATTTTTCTAGGTTTACATGGGTCTATTTCTTAACAGAAAAATCCGAAACTTTTGATAAATTTGCTCACTTAGTTTCTAAAATAAAAAACATGTTTTGTTCTCCTGTTTTTTGAATAAGGTCAGATCATGGTAGAGAGTTTGAAAACATTCTCTACATTTTGTAGTAAAAAGGGGATACACCATGAATTTTCAGCACCCAAAACACCACAACAAAATGGTGTTGCTGAAAGGAAAAATAGGACTTTGTTAGAGATAGCTCGTGTAATGCTAATTGCTAGAAATATTTCTAAAGGTTTTTGGGCCGAAGCATTAAACACAGCATGTCACACTACGAATAGATTTTTCTTAAAACCCGGTACAACTATGACACCCTATGAAATTTTTAATGGTAAGAAATCTACCGTTCACTATTTCCACATTTTTTGGTGTTTGTGCTATATTTTAAATGATCAGGAATACTTAGAAAAACTAGATTCTAAGAGTGACAAATCTATCTTTCTTGGCTACTCTCAAAACAGTCATGCTTATTGAGTCTATAATTTGAGGTTAAAAGTGATTCAAGAATCGATAAAAATTGAATTTAGCGATTACTTGAGTGCCATAGGAGAACCAGCTGAAGATATACCTCTGACATTGCTGGAAGAAGTTGAACAGAGGGCTAGAATAGAAACTGGTTCGACCAGTACAGCCACAGATTCAAGTGTTGCCTCGAGTGTTGCCCCTGAAACTGCAACACATGAGGCAACACAGGAGAACAAAACAGTGGCTGGAAATTCTGAGAGTAGTGACTCAAAAGAAGAAGATGGATTGGTGTATTATCAAGGCAGGAGAGATCCCCCAGCATGAATTAGAAATTATCATCCCATTACTCAGGTAATTGGTGATGTTAATGAAGGGGTTCGAACAAGAAATAAGAAGCCAGTTGACTATAGAGATATGGTTAGGTATGTGTGTATATCCTCCACATACTCCAAGGTAAAACACTCATGTTTTGTTTCTGCACTTGAACCTAAGAATGTTATTGAGGCTTTAAATGATAATTTCTGGATACAATCTATGCAAGAAGAGCTTGAACAATTTACGCGGAATGAGGTTTGGTGTTTAGTTCCACGTCCTTTACATACAAATATTATTGGAACTAAATGGATTTACAAAAAACAAATCTTATGAAATGGGTAATATTGTTCGTAATAAAGCTCGTCTTGTGTCTCAATGCTATACACAAGTGGAAGGAATCGACTTTGACAAGACCTTTGCACCTGTGGCTAGAATTGAGTCAATAAGACTTCTTCTTGCTATAGTCTGCTACCTTAAAATCACATTACACCAAATGAATATTAGAGCGGCTTTCTTGAATGGGTACTTAGATAAAGAAATCTATGTTCAGCAACCTAAAGGGTTTGAAGACCCATTCCACCCAATCATGTATACAGACTTGATAAAGCCTTATATGGCTTGAAACAAGCTCCTCGTGCACGGTTTGGACGTCTAACAAGTTTCCTTCTTGAATATGGATTTGTTAGAGGTGAAGCCGATAGGACATTATTTATTCTTAGGGAAAATAAAGAGCTTGTCATTGCTCAGATCTATGTTGATGACATAGTTTAGGGATCCACTTCTAAAAATTGTTTACAAAATTTTGTGGAAGCTATGACATCAACTTTCGAGATGAGCATGATAGATGAACTTAATTATTTCCTAGGATTGCAGGTAAAACAGTCAGATGATGAAATCTTTATCTCTCAGAGCAAGTATGCTAAGAGTCTGGTGAAAAAGTTTGAATTGAAAAGTGCAAAGAGCTCAAAAATACCTATGGGATCATCTCTTAAGGTAACAAAAGATCAGGCGGGGAAGGATGTTGACCCAACTCTGTATAGATTCATGATAGGTAGTCTTCTTTATCTTACTGCCAGTCGTCCCGATATTATGTTCAGTGTAGGTGTGTGTGCTAGATATCAGTCTGCTCCTAAAATTTCTCACCTAAATGCTGTCAAGAAAATCACTAAGTATGTGTTTGGGACTAGTGAATTAGGAATCTGGTTCACCAAAGACACTAATACCAACTTAGTTGGTTTTAGTGACTTTGATTGGGCATGGGATATAGATGATAGAAAATCACTAGTGGGGATTGTTTTTTCTTGAGTAATAATCTTGTGTCATGGTATAGTCGCAAGCAAAACTGTGTCTCTCTCTCGACTGCTGAATCTGAGTATGTAGCAGCTGGGAGTTGTTGTTCACTGTTGATATGGTTGAAGCATATGCTTGACGACTATGGTCTTGATAGTAATATCTTGACCATGTATTATGACAATTTGAGTGCCATAAACATTTCCAAAAACCATGTACAACACTCACGCACTAAACATATAGATATCCGTCATCACTTTTTGAGAGATTTAGTAGAAAATGACTTAATCCAAATAGAGCATATTGATACTAAACATCAACTTGCTGATATTTTGACCAAAGCTCTGGACCATGAGAGATTTTCAAGTTTGAAAAAATCTCTTTGTTTGTGTTTCTATAAATCTGCTGTTTCAAGTATTGCCGTCTGTGTTGCCATCTGTGTTGCCAACACTGACAGCAACACTGTGTATTTTTTTTGTATATTTTATTTTCAATATATATATATATATATATATATATATATATGTATATGTATATGTATATATATATATATATGTATATGTATATGTATATATATATATATATATATATATATATATATATGTATATGTATATGTATATATATATATATATATATATGTATATATATATGTATATATATATATATGTATATATATGTATATGTATATGTATATATATGTATATACATATATACATATATATATATGTATATATATATATATATATATATATATATATATATATATATATATATATGTATATATATATATATATATATATATATATATATATACATATATATACATTTTAGTCCCAAATGGGGGGCATTTACTGACCTTTTTGTTCTAGTATGTGCATATACTTAAGGTTAACATTTTTTTATAAAATACCCCTTTGTGCTTAAAGTGACAAAGTCACTTATGTTGTTGATATTTAATAGGCAAAGCTTGTTAAAATACTTCCAAAGTAACTCGGGACATGTCGTTCGTTGCGACGATGCTTCCTTGCCAAAACGGGAGTATAATGTAGTTGCTTTAAAGTAAGTATTAGAGACATGGAGCTCGCTACTACAGTGTACCCTACTTGAAAGGTATAAAACTTACTACATATAACTTTACACTTTAATAAAAAACTCGGGGCACGGAGCTCGCTACTACGATGCTTCCTTGTAAATAAAGAAAGTGTAAAGTTTGCTTAAAATTGTCTAAGGAATGATAAGTTATATATGTTGAAAAAATATCAAGGGAAATTTATTTAAAATGTTGCCTTGTGTGTTACGCAACATTGCTAGTAACACATTAGTAGATGCTACATTAATTTTTTATTTTCTTATTTCTTATTTTTGTTAATTAAATTTTGAATTTCCAAAAGTCTATTTTCTTATATTTAGAGTTTGTGAAATTAAAAGGTTTTTAGCAAAAATATTTAATTTTTGTCTAACTAAATGTAATTTCGAAATGTCTATTTTTTAAAATTCATTTTCTTTTGAATTTTGAAAAACAAAATTTATAGATAGTTCTAAAATTATTTTTAGTTATTATTTATTAAAAATGAAAAAAAATTACATTTTTAAAATGGCGGATAACAATGTTGAAGGTTGTTGAGATAAGGTGTTTAATTTGGGTTTTGAATTAGTCAAATCAACTAAAAACCCTCACTATTCACTCTTTAATACCCAATTCCTAAAACCCTCTTCCTCTCTATCTCTCACCTCGTCTCTCTCTTCTCTAAATGGTCTCCCCTGTTCCCCTGTTCCTCTTCGTCTTCTTCCCGTCGATCATCCATGGTGAGCTCATCAAAATCACCCCAAATTTCGTCCCCCATAGAAATCTCGCCTCTAGCTCCCTCGAGTGTTGCCTTAAATGTCGCCATTCCAATGGAGACATCTCCGGCGACATTCTCAGCAACACCCTCAACCTCTACAAGCTTGGACATCATTGTCTACAACCCTCTTCAAATTCCCATTCCTATAAGCCTTCCTGAAGCTACCCCTTCCATAGAGATCACCTTTGTACCCCAAAAGAAAACCAAGAAACAAAAAGCTCTTGATGCTTCTTCGTCATTTAGAGGTGGAGTTCGTCGACATTCCAAAAGGATTAAGACATTGTTTAGGTCTAAAATCCCATCAAACACAGCTGATGATCCTGTCGAAGTGGAAGATAGCTCAAGCTCCTCTCTCAATGTTTCGTCCGAAGAAGGTTTGGACCCAATTTTCAAAGAAACAAAGGAGCCCTCATCTACTTCAGATGATGTTGAGGAAGCATGGCTTGAGGATGAAGAAACCCTTGCTCAAGCACAGTACATAATTGTCAAGAGACAGAAAGTTCAGACCAGCGTTGCCCCAAGTGTTGCCAATCCAATGGCAACACCTGAGACAACACCAGCAGCCAAGTCCAAGCCACAATCAAGCTCTCCATCATATTCTCCTATCTCCTGACCTGAGGTAACAACCCCTACTCACTCTCAAGAGTCCAAATCAGATTATGAATCATTTGGTTACTATGAACGTCCATTTCTCTCGGACGAATTTTATTGTGAATCAAATTTGGATAAGTGGGTTGAAGACTCGGATAAAAGAATTCTGAATGAAAGGAACATTAATGTGAATCAGTTTAAGATTCTAGGGGTATACCAATTTTTTGAGGATAGAAATTTTCTGCCTTAAGTTACTTAGGTTTTAGGTTATGTCGAAAGCGTAGTTAGAAACTTTTTTGCTCATCTTAGGGAGGACATTGATGATCGAAGCACTCCTCAATATGGAAAAATTTTTGTTAGGGGTAAAATTTATGATTTTAATCCCTCAGTTATCAATAAAACCTTCGGCCTCCCTATTATTGAAGATGAGTGTTTGGATGTCGAGCCTAATACTCTAGCTAGCTTTCTGACTGGTGGAAGAATTTTTGTGTGGAGTGATCATTTCAAAGCAACCCATCTTTCATCTCTGTTCAGTGTTCTTCATAAAATTTGCATCACAAATTGGTTACCAACTGCAAATGAGAACTCGGTTACTTTTGAGCAAGAAATGTTGTTATTCAAATTGGGTAAGAAATAGAGAATTAATTTTGGGAGATTGGTTTTTGCTCATCTAGCTGCATGGGCCAAAAAGAAGAAAACCTCCTCTTTTATTTTCCCTTTCCTCATTTATAATGTCCTCTTGTTCCAAAATCTCAAGCCATGGAATGCGGACAACATCTCTGAGAAGCATGTTTTCTATAAGATTAGTAGACATTTTACTGAAGGAGATAGGCACAGAGATTTGCCCTGGGTTTTGGTTACAACAGCTCCTCAAACTGCTGCCCCTGCTACCAGTGTCGCCCCAAGTGTTGCCCCTGAGATTGGCAACACTCCAGGCAACACTGCACCTGCTATGTTAATTACTGCTATGGTACTGAATTTTTTCAATAGGCAGGTGAAGCATATCGACCGAGTTATGCAGGGGTGGTTGGATATGCGTTCAGACATGATGAATATGGTGAAATTGATTTCTTCCAAAATAGGAGGAGATCAAGCAAGGCCAAGGCGTGATGGAGCTGATGGAGTTGGACCTAGTGGCACGAGTGCAGCTGAGGGAGATGAAGAAGGAGCTGATAATGCAGAAGGTTGAATGGTTGTTTGATTTGGTGGTTGGTTTCAAAAACAATTTTATTTGTTTTAATTTGGTTTGTGATGTTTAAACAATTTTAATTCTGTTTTTTTTCTTTGTTTCGACTGGAATTTTCTTCGAACTTAGTTAGTTGTTTTGCTAACCATTTGGGTGGTTGTTTGAAGATATTAATAATTAGTTTGGTTAGTTATTAATTTCGTGATTAAGGGGGAGATATATTTGAAATTATATGACTATGTTTGCCTAAAGATTGATGTTGCCACTCGTGTGAGTGTGATACTTTGGTTGGAAAATATTTAAACATTGCCTGAAGGTTTATGTTGTCACAAAAGAGGATATGGCATTTTTTGATTTTTGGTTAAGTATGACTATTTGTTTTGTAAAGAGCATCACGTTGAAATTTCGTGAAGAAATCAGTAACTAAGGGGGAGATTGTAAATGTTAGAACATGTGTTGCCATGTATGTTGTCCCTAGTGTTGCAAACCAGTGTTGCCACTGATGTTGCCATTTGGATTTGGCAACACTAGAATAGTTACTGTATTTTTCACTAATAATAATATGTAAATTAATGTTTAAATATCAGTTGTTAGTCTGCTGTTTGTGAGCTTGAATAGGTCAACAGAAAGTGTCCAGGCGTGAATTACGAAGAGATGAAGAAATTGAAAGATAAACATGTTGTTTATATGTTTAATTAGTGACCAAGTAAAAGAGCTATTGTTTAGCTATTCAGGGGGAGATTAGGATAGAGTATAAGGTATCTACAGCAGAGATGTACAAGTAAGAGAAGCCATGAAGACCAAGTCTTCTACAAATGAGGCGAGTAAGAGCTAAAAATGAGGAAACAACTTCAAGGCTGTTAGCTGATCATTTTGAGTAGGCTCCAAGTTTTGGAGACCTATAAATATTGCAGTCGATCTACATTTGAGATCATTAAATTCAGAAGACACAAATCTGCACAAGAGAGAATTCTGCTCTTTAAGTCTCGCCATTCAGTGTTGGCAACACTTGATCCAACACTCGAGAGTTTCACATATAATTTTGCATTTTCGTGAGGTTTTGAGTGTTTGTATTCAGAGAGAGTTCTTTATTTATTGTTCCTTGAGTTAATGATTATTTATCATTAAGAAAACTTCTTCGACCTTGTATTTAATTCATTACATATAGATAGGTCTTGCCCTCCTGGCACCCATCAAGTTATATATTTATATAACTTGATAAAAATATATTTCTTGTGTATTGTTATTTACTTCCGCTGCAAATTAGATTTATTTCTATTTATTTGTTGTTTTCGAATTGGTGTGTGTTGTTGTTAGTGTTGCCAACACTAAGGACAACACTTGTGAGTTTCGTCTCACTCGGCTAAGTCATAGACAATTTCAATAACATCAAAGCTTGATTCCTTGATAGATCATTGCCATAATTCCTTTGTCTCACGATGTCATATTGAACATAAGTCATGGTCCATGTCAACTTATATTGTTCAATGCTTTCTCGACTCCGAATATGTTGATAATCCAAGTGCATTTGATCTCTATCAAATCTCTTGAGTGTGGCCACACATTTCATCAATACAATTCATCGAGGGGCCCAAGTAGACATCTCTCTTTACGAGGGACAAATCCCATCTTGACTTATCATTCTTCCCTAAGAATCCAGTCGTGCCAACATATCCCTTATTGCTATTCTATTAAAGATAGTATTAGACTACATCAAACACAATGTTCATCATGTGGAAGATGGTGATAATCTCAGGTACTAAGGATTCTAATGACACGACTATCATGAGATTTAATCATGACATATATGACCATAAACCACGTCATAAATCTCATAGATGGGTCAGTCCAGTACCTTGTTCTCTAGCAAGTACATATAAGTGTAATGTGCATCCACATACATATAATCATCTCTATGATTATCCATTACCAACTTATACTAGTTATTCACAATAACTAGGGACATTGAATATTATAATAAACATGTAAAACATATAATACTCAAGATAAACATTCTATATTATAAATGATAAAGACGATTACATAACGGTATTAATTATGAGTCAAAATAAATATAAGCCTAGGGCATAACACCAACAAAAAGATTGATAGTACCTAATTGTATGCAAGTCTAACCCACTTAATCAATTGTCCTCAACGGAGCCGCCACTATAGCAATGATGAATTTTTGATTCAACGAGTCGCCACTTATTATTTATTTGTAGAAAAACAATAATAAAAACCTTTTTTTATATATAAACAGATTTAAGGGTTCGATGGTTAATTTATGGAATTGAAAGATTAAGGAGCACCAATTACACTCAATCTTAGGATTGATCTTGCTAATTAGCTGTTATCAATCAATTTAATTCAAAATAATAAATAATAACAAGTAAAACTTTATTTGTTAATTAGGGTTGGAATGTCGAATTGTGTGATTTGAGATCACCTTCATAAATTGAAGAGACTCTAGACTAATTCTTTTTTATGAGATTACACTACTTTAAAAGCAATTTGAGGGATTGAGAAGAAAAAGTAAAAAGTGTAGAAGTTTACCTTGTGATTTTGAGAGTTTATAATGGATAACCTTGATAAAGGCTAAAGATTTTCGTAGTAGAGAGATGAATAACGAATTTAGAGAGATTTTGAATGTATTATGTATTCCGTTTAGGAGAGAATGAAGAAAAACATATGCAGCAGAAGATATGATTTCAGGTCCCTTTAAAATGAGTAGGAACCTTGTATTTATAAGTGTGAATTACTTGATCTCAAAGTTATGAGTCACAAGTAAAGAAGGAATCAAATGCTTAATTTGTTTGAGTGATAGGAATATTCTAGGAAGTCCCAGATTAGGCTAAATCCCGAATTAGGAGAGGGAAGATCAAGAAAGAGATCGAAATAAAAAAGAAAAGTGAATTTGCTCATTCTGCAGAGGTTGTCTCGTGTGAGACATGTAGTCTCGTATGAGACAACTAGCCAGTTTGACTATTTTACCATATTCAGTTATTTCGTTAGTAAGTTAAGTTCAAAATTAACGAAGTTAATAAGAAGCCTAACGAAAAATGATGAAACTAATGGGATTTCATCAAAACAAAAAGAAAAGACAAATAGTAATATAATCATGCAATATTATGTTTAAAATTGGGTGTCTACAGAACTACTCCCTCCGTCCCGCTAGTAATCGCACTGTTACTGTTTGCGCGAGAATTAAGGAAAAAAATAATGATATAAATGTTGTGAGTGTAAAAGTAAAATAGGAGAGAGAATGAGTGGAGGGAATAATAAATTATAATGGTGTTGTGAGTATTAAAATAATATAGGAGAGAGAATGAGTGGAGGGAATAGTAAAGATTCTTTGTCATTTTAAAAAGTGTGCGATTTGTAATGGAACGCCTAAAATAGAATGTGTGCGATTTGTAGCGGGACAGAGAGAAGAGAGAGGGAGTATACATCAGTCTTACTCATCATCACAAAGTTTTACTATTTTGAATTCCTACCCGCTCATGAACTTGTTTTGATAAAGTCTATTTATTTTGATATTGATATTTCACATTTATAAGTTCATTAAATGTACGGTATTACTCCATTGGTCGAAAATATATCTCGTTTTGAGATCAAAATTTTTGTCCCTTGAGATCAAAATTTTGGTCCAAAATACATGTCATTGAAGTTAAAAATCTTTAAATATCAACTTTATTCCTAAATTAAATTGAAACTTGTTATATTGTATTAATTATACTTTTTGTTTGAAATAATGCATGTGAGAAAAATAATAAATAATGATAAATTTGATATTTGTTTTATAAAGTTATAATAATAATTGCTTTTATTAAAATTTATGAAAAATCTCTAAAACTACATGCATTTGATTTGAGACTGAATGAAGTAAATTTTACTTGGTTTAATGCAACTTATCCGTTCTTGCATACTTGCGGCTCACTTTACATTTTAGTTGTGCACCTCACCATGCAACCCCATCAAATTCTTTATTGTGTATGATTTAAAATAATTGTCATTTTTATTTTTATTTTCATTATATGCATTTTAGAATAGATAATTATTATTATTAAAAATAATAATTATTTTAAATCAATTATTTTATTTAAAATGACAGTTATTTTGGCTCTAGCGAAAAGTAAATCTGAATGAATTTGTTCGATACACGGAACATTAACATTAAGGGTCCGCTCCCGAGTGTTAGTCGGAGAGAAAGGAAAGGAAAGGAAGAGGAGAAAAGAAAAGAGAAAAGAGAAAAGAAGAGAAGGGAATTCAATATTTTTCTTTAGTACTTTCGAGTTTAGGAAGGAAAGTGAGGAATTTTTTTTAAATTACACTTGTACCCCTTAATGAAAGAGGGAGAGAATTATATTTGAGGGGTAAAGTGGGTATTTCAAAAATATTTGTTAATGAAAGTTTCATTTCCTTCCCACTTCGGGCAATCGACCAACTAGGGTGCCGTACTTTCCTTTTTTATCAAATATGGTAACGTACTAACTAATTACTGACTTAGGTATCGTACTTTCAAAATTAATTTCAAATAAGGTATTTGACCAAAATTTTAACTAACGTCGTTAAAAAACCTAACAGACTTTGTCAACCTCGTTTGATAACTACCCCATCCACCCACCTGTCCACCCCCTGCCTACCCCACCCCACCCACCCACCCCCCCCCCCAAAAAAAAATAAATTTTTTAATCATTTTTTGTAACTATCCCACCCACCCACCTGTCCACCCCCTGCCTACCCCACACACCCACCCCCCACCCAAAAAAAAATAAAAAAAATTTAATCATTTTTTGTAACTATCCCACCCACCCACCTGTACACCCCCTGCCTCATCATCATAAGCAAATTTAAATTTTTAATAGTTTTTTTTTTATTTTGGGAGGTAAGAAATATAAAGCATCTCCCTCTTGATTATGTAGTAAATGTAGAAAGGATTTTATTTAGCAATGGCCCAAAAATATCAGACTCAATTGTATAAATTTTAAGGGCCCACAGCCCACTAGTGTAGATTGATGAAAGCCTTTTTTTAAAGGCCGCTATCTGAATTTGTAATTTTCTGTCAATAGAAATTTCACATTTTCCTTGATAATTAAAATTAAAATAAAAACTAAATTGTGAAGTCGTCCGAATAAGATCTCATACACAGACAAGAAGAAGATCAAGCAAAGAAGCAGTCAACAATGACGAACACGATGCTCAAGTCTTTGATCTCCTTAATGACATTAACTCTGTTATTGTCTTCCTCGCCGGCATTCTCTAGCTCCGATGCTCCGTTCATCGTTGCTCACAAGAAGGCCGCTCTCAACAGGCTCAAATCCGGCGCCGAACGTGTTTCCGTCTCATTCGACATCTACAACGAAGGATCTGCGTACGTATTTCTATGAATTGAACGATTTTTATCTCTATGTGTTCATATTGTCAGATCTAGCTCTTGTGTTTGAGATTTGCATGTGTGTCTTTGAAGTTACCGATGTATATAGGCGCGTGTGAATGCTAATCTAGTTAGATTCTACTTAACCGGTGATTTTGATGATGATGTTGTTAATGAAGTTACCTTATGATTTGATTTGAATGAAGATTGAAGAATTTGCTAGATTTTCTTGGTTAATTTTGGAAATTATTGTCTAGATGGTTATTATTTCAGTTGAGTTATTGGATTTGTTGCGAAATTATAATTTATGCCGGATTCTTCGGTTACTTTTACAGATTGCTTCAATATCTTTCCAGTTATGAAGAGAGATTAGATTAGTAATTATAATCTCCCATACGGAAGTGTACCTTTGTGTCTTTTTTGTGTTAATTAATTGCACTTTCTAATAAATGAAGCACTTTCAGTTTCCAGATTAGTTTGAGTGTGATGCACTCGAAATTAATTAAGTTGTTACTGCTTCCACAGCTTTGCAACTTCGACAATTGTTGTTTTGTTAATGCTGAAATTCTTCATCTCTAATAAAGCGTATGATGTGAATTACTTACTCCATCCTTAAATGATGTGATGCTCGGACTCTTTGGTTTGTCCCGCCGTACCCGTGTAGGACACTCGTATTTTAGTCTTGTTGAGAAGGGTCCGGCGGGGTAAACTTAATAGTCGGAGCATCATAGCTTAAATGAGTGTCCATTCTCAGTGTTTCAATGAAATTAAGGAAGTTAACCTTTATGCACTTTTAGTTTTACATATGCATAAAGACTATACTCATTTAGGATTAAGTTTGTAAAATTAACACTCATTTAGTGACAATGGTAGTACTAAACTGAGTTAAAGGCATAAAGAGAGTATCTGCTATGACAGAGGTTGTTAGTAACAATTTCTTTGGAAGTCAAATCCGTAGTTGAGTTTCTCAATGAAATTAAGGAATTTTTGATTTTACGTTGCATTGTGGACTTCTGTTTTGTTGGGAATCTTATGGCAAGCATCTTCTTCTATGATTGTGTTCTTTCATAAGTGAATGATATAGTAAGCTTCAAAGTTCAAATGGCCATCAAGATTTTCTTCTCCGATTCGTATTGCATATATGTCATTTTTCTAAAGAGAAAATGATTTTTTTAGCTCCTGTAATGATATATAATGATGGCTTCAGATGACTCTGATACTTGTCATATTTCATTGGGATTAACTAAGTCAATTATCCTTCTACCATTCTGTGTGATATGGTGAAAGCCTATTATATACTTCTAGCATATATGATTGTTAATCTCTGTTTTTTCTTATGTGTACTCAATTTAAGACCGTTTCTTTCCACTAATGTTACATGCCCCCATCAAACTATTTGCTCATGTTGCATGTGCATTTCAGGACGGCATATGATGTTAGCCTTACAGATGATAGCTGGCCCCAGGATGTATTTGATATTGTCTCTGGCAACACTTCAATCTCTTGGGAAAAACTTGATGTGTAAGCTCAAAAAATAAATGTCAACTGACAGTAATTCCTTCAAATAAACTCGTTCCTCCCTTTACTCAATTAATATGCTCGGAGTGTTTTACCTGTTAATCACCAGGGGGGCTGTCCTATCACACTCATTTGAATTGGAGTCTAGAGTAAAAACTTTGTTTTCTGGTGCACCAGCATTGATCACATTCCGTGTCCTCACAAAGGCTGCTCTACAGGTTTGAAATTTATTAAAGATTTGGAACATTTATTTTACGTATCATACGTGAACAGTCATAAATCATTAATACCTTGCCAAAGAGCTCCCACTCTAGCGGCATCATGTATATCTTTCCATAGGGAAAGCCAGGGGTTTAATTCCCGCTAATGGTAGATTTCACTCTCCAAGTGTCACTCTCGAAATAAATTTAGTCATCAATTAATAAAAAATTCTTTTTCAGGAGGCCTTTTCAACCCCAATTTTCCCCCTTGACATTCTATCAGAGAGACCTCCAGAGAAGAAGCTTGATTTTGTAAGTTTATGATTGTCACAAGCTGCTTATTCATTTTAGTCATAAACTTGTTGCTCACTAAGCTCTATTGTTTTGCATGGACTTGGGTTTGATGGCGGTCATCTTCTCAGGCTAAGGTATGAGATGATCTTTTTATTATTGCATTATTCAGTTTTATGACTGTGTGCGTTAGACTACTCCTATATGTTTTGAAGTAGTGATGCAAATTTTATCTGGAAGATTCAATGTACATACTGCATTTTTAGACCTAGGTGTGACATGTTTTGACCTCTGAAATTGCATCTGGTGTTTGAAGAGACTATTCGACAGTTGGATACTGAGATGAAGTTGGAACCTGCTCTCTTATTAGATTTTGACCTGTACAATGACATTTCTGTAGCAAGTCCTTTATTTTCTTGATAATTTCCTTATGGATCTCTTATACTCCTCCCGTCCCTCAATGTTAGTCCCAATCTCTTTTTTTTTGTCCCAAATGTTACTCCCATTTCCTAAATTGAAGCATTAAAACCACTAAATTTCCAAAAGGCAAAACTGCTAATTTAGTCATTAACTATACTTGCGCGTTTTTCAAATGAGCTCACTAAAGTTATTTTTTTGCAATGTCCTCATCCAAGTACACATTTTTTGCAATGCCCTCACTCTGTTAACTTAGCCGTCAATTATATAACTGGTGTTATATAATTGACCGAATCTTACAATAGAGTTAACCGAATCTTACATTTTTAAGTTTTTTTTTCTGAACCAACATTTTTAATTTTGATACCTTAGTTTTTTTTTTTAAGAAAAAGTATATTACTCCCTTCGTCCCAAAATATATCACCAATAAAATTATTCATTAAAATTTTAATAGATAATTGATAAAGTAATTATTTATACATCTTTGATAAAAAAAAAAAAAAGATTTTTATTTTAATGAAGCCTTGAAGAATATTTGGAAAATTAATAGGACATATGCACTTACATGCGAATTCGGGTGATTGTTTCCCATCCACCAATGAATATTAGATTTTGTTAACCATCAATATTGAAAACCCGTTTATGTGTTTTATGGGAGTTAGTCACGTGATGACACATGACCAATATTTGTCAAGACAGCTAAGTTAATGGAGTGAGAACATTGCAAAAAGTGTGTACTTGGATGAGTACATTGCAAAAAAAAGAAAAAATAACATTAGTGAGCACATTTGAAAAACATGTATAGTTAAGTGATCAAAATAGCAGTTTTGCCTTTCCAAAACTAAATTAGGAAAACTATGCACTAGTGGTATTCACTAAAGATTAATAAGTGGAGCTCATTAAGGATTGCATTAGAAATGGGAAAATGTTTTTAAATTTTTTGAATAGTCAAATGAGACTATCATTATGGGACGGAGGGATTATTTTTCTACTTGTATAAAATAGTTATCTGACACTTGCTCTTAATTTAATTGTGCAGAGACTGTTGGCAAAGTATGGGTCCTTGGCATCTGTGATCTCTATTGTTGTTCTGTTCATCTACCTTGTGGCAACCCCATCTAAAGGTGGAGCAAAGGGAAGTAAAAAGAAGCGTTAATTCCGTATTGTCCTCAACAATGGTATCCTCAGTGCCCCAAAACCTTTTTCATTTGGCATGTTTGTAAATTTTCGAAGATGTAGTTGCTAGATCTGGAAGACAAACAAAGTTGCAGCCTTCCCAATCTTTGTGTGAGGATTATTCAGTTCGTAACAGAAAATACAGACTTGGGTCTCTTGCTAGAAATCGTATAACTAGTCCTTTTTGTTTGTATACATTTATTAATTAATCATTAGTCCTAATTTTGAACCATTTTCATTTTCTTTATGTGACTGAAAATACTGCCATGCCATGACTGATTGTAATGATTTGCCGATGCTTCATTTTTTGGTCTTTTGATTATAGATGTATGATGAGGTCACAGTTGGACCTCGAATCCAGAACCTCTTGAGACTTGAGGTTCCTGCCTGTAACGATCCCAAAATTCATACATAATAATAATACTTAATTTAATAATAGAATAGCCTCCAACGGCTACTAAAACCATAATTCAAAAGTACTAACCACTATTTGAAATAAACTTAAATGCTGAAAACGGTAATAATCTCTACGGCTAGTACAAACCACTAGCTCGAAATACTTAATATTCTAAAATAATTATTTGAACTCCAAAAGCCGCTAATCCATCAAACACGCAGCCAATCCTCTCCAATCATCTATTACCGGGAGGAAAGAATATGAAAGGGTGAGCGAACAAAAGCTCGATAAGTTCATACGGGGTCTCTTCGGTTTCTAAGAAGAGACGGCCAGGAACGAACGGAGTTTAATAATATATCAATGAAAGGATAACATGTACAATAAATAGTTTTGGTACTGAGAATGTTAAAGGAGGTTACTTTTTCAAATAACAAGTAGTGGCACTTTTACAATAACCGATAGAACTTTACACACACTTGTCCGTCAATTCCAAGTAATTGTGCACCTTTAATCTAGGGTGACTCCGATACACCTATTCGGTGATCGTTGAATAAGAAGATCTACGCCTTTAATTTAAGGCGCCTTATTATCTGAATAAGAGAATCTACGCCTTTTATCTGGGCGCTCCCTTATTCTGATATATCATGATAATCACATCTATAGAATTTAGGTCATTTCATTCTGACTAGACCATTTCATTCTATAGTGAGGTCATTTCAATCTGACTAGACCTTAGGTCATTTCAATCTGTCTAGACCAATTTATTTAACTTTGAGACCATTTCAATCTGTCTAGGCCTTAGGACATTTCAATCTGTCTAGACCAAATACATATAGAGTCCTCATCAATTGGACAATTTAACATCATATATTCATAGTGTTCATGGTACGAGAACACATAAGTCAATTTCAATTCACATAGATACACATTGAACAAAAACGCATCAATGGTAAGATATTCCAAAAACGTTCATAACGAGGGAATACAAATGAATAACTACCGGCCACTTGGTAGTATACAAATCATCAATAGGAAATTCTATAACAAAGGAAGATACATTCAAATACTTAATGAACGTAATCCCTTACCTTAGCAAACTTACGCTTTCCTTCCTTAAACGCGCCTTTACGCGAAATCTACAATCACGTAACAACACAACTTAGGCATGTAATCGTTTATTACTTCTTACGTACCTATACTTCCTTTCCTTAGTTAACATATGAGTTACTCTTAGACTCACCTTAACTGGTTAACTAACTTTCTATTTTTAGGAACTTTCCTAATTTAGCGGTTTCTTAATTTTAGAAACTTTCTTCTTATAGATCTTTCCTCAAGAGGAAACTTAGGTTCAATCCTTTCAATGGAAGTCTAATTCCTTGATAGCTTCCTAATTACGGTCCCTCTTCTCTTTTTGGGTAGCCTTCTTTAATTAGAAAGTTTCTTTCTTTGGAAGCTTTCAATTTCGAACCCTACTATTCTAGGAACCTAAGTCTTTTAGTATTCTTTTTAATACTAAAGTGTTATTTTTCTTCTTTCTCTTTGATATAATTTCTTTAAAGTCTTTGGACTTTCCCTAAATTTCAAAAGGTTCCTTTACGTTTTCTTAATTTCAATAAAGTCCTTTAACTTTCTAAATTTTACAAAATAGTCCCTCAACTTTTGAAAAATTACAAAACAGTCCCTCAACTTTTAGATATTTGCAAATTAGTCCCTCAACTGTTAAATATTTGCAATTTAGTCCCTCAACTTTTAAATATTTGCAAACTAGTCCCTCAACTTTTAAATATTTACTAATTAGTCCCTTGACTTTCAATTAATGACAGAATGGTCCTTCTGCAGTTTTAAGCTTTACAATTTAATCCTTCAGTTAATTTCTCCATCAATTTCCTGACTGTACAGTTAGACTTTTAACTGTTTCAGCTTATAACTATTCAGTTAAGTCCTTTTTCAGTTGGAAACTTAACTGAAATCATTTAAACTAACCCAAAAGCTTAATGGATTTAACAAAATATAATTCCATAACCCTAAGGCCATTCGGCCGACCCTAATGTGCCCTAAACATCATTTTTTTGTTCCTCCTTTTCATCCAAGAATAATTGACATAATAATTTAATTCAACCCAAGAACATAATTAGGGCTTTTACAACTTAATACTTTGAATTTCATAATCTTATTATTCAAGATTTAAGATTCAACAATAGGTTATACTCCTAATCATTAAACCTTAGATTTTCCCATCTTTATAATCATCAATCAACTCATTAAACTCCAAGATTGAACATTTAAAATCTAAGAATGAACATCCTAGAATAAAATAATTTTAAATCTTCAAAAATTCATAACTAATTCAATACTAATCCAAATTGAATGAAACGAAAGCCAAAATTTAGGATTTTTCATTACCTTGATTTTTTCGTTTAGAAGAATTGATCAAAAAAGATCAAGAGCTCGGCCGAATCCCTCCTCCTTCAGTTCGGCTGCCTCCAAGAATTAGGGTTTTAAATATATTTTTTTTCTTTTGTTAATTATAAGGGTTATGGAAATTAAGGAGGGTTTTTGGTATTTATAATTGGGTATCATCCTCCTTGGGCCACACACCTCACAAGCCCACATAATTTAGCCCAACTTGGTCAATCCTCCTACTCATTTAATTTAACCCTTAATAGCCCAATTATTAACTACTAATTAATAATTACAATTACATTAATTATTTGTTAACAAAATAATTAAATTAAAATTCTAAATTCAAATTTTTTCGGGTCTTTACATTCTTACCCCCTTAAAAGAGTTTGGTCCTCCAAACTAAACGTACCTTAATTTTCGAAGACATCGGGATACATTTTACGCATCTCGCTTCCGAGTTTCCAAGTTGCTTCTCGCTCTGTGTGGTTGCTCCATTGCACCTTCACATATGGAACCAACCGCTTTCTTACCTTCTCGTCCTTTCTGGACGATCTTGATCAGTCTTTCATCATAAATCAAATCGGCGACCTCTTGTTGTTTGTACTCGATCACGTGACTCGGATCGTGAATATACTTCCTTAGCATAGAGACATGGAACACCTCATGCACTCCAGCTAAACCGGTGGTAGTGCCAATCTATAGGCCACTTTCCCAATCTTGTCAAGGATCTCGAACGGTCCCAATTATCGTGGACTTAACTTTCCCTTGCCTATACTCTCCTGCATCTTTACTGCCTCTTCGTCAATTTCTTGGGCTTCCTTAATTCTGTTCAAAAGTGTCGGCTGAACCATCGTGAGTCAAATACCCTTTAATTCGCACTTCTAATTTTGAAACCTCAATGTTATTCCACGCACTTACCCCTTAAAAATCAATGCCGCTAAGGTTCCGCAACTCTTCCTACTCGATGCATCGGCCGCCTTATTGGCCTTGCTGGATGGTTTGATATCGTACAATCATAATCCTGCAATAATTCAAGCCATCTCCTTTGTCTCATATTAAGCTCCTTCTGAGTGAAAATGTATTTAAGATTCTTATGATCCGTAAATATATTTGACAAGTTGTTCCATACAAGTAATGTCTCCAAATTTTCAATGCAAATACCACCGCTAATTCCAAATCGTGGGTCGGGTAATTCCTCTCATGGTTCTTCAATTATATTGGCGCATAAGCTATAACCTTATCATTACGTATCAACACGAAACCTAATACCTTCAATGGAGTATCACTATATATCACAAATCCGTCCGATCCTTGGTATAGTAAGAACCGATGCGGACACAATTCGACTCTTCAGCCCTTGAAATTTCTTTTCACATTCTTCTAACTAAACAAACCTTGCTCCTTTCTGCGTTAACCTTGTTAACTGTACTGACAACTTCGAAAGTCATTCAATGAATCTCCTATAGTATCCTGTTAACCCCAAGAAACTTCTTATCTCACTAACTGAGGTTTATCTCTCCCAATATACTATAGCCTCTATTTCTGTTGGATCCACTTCAATGCCATCCTTAGATACCACAAGTCCTAAGAATACACTCTCTCTCCTGCCAAAATTCGTACTTCTTGAATTTAGCGTACAACTTTTGTCCCCACAAAATATGTAGAACTAACCTCAAATGTCCTTCATGTTCCTCCTTAGTCTTAGAATAAACCAAGATATCATCCATAAACATAACTATTCACTTATCCCAGAATTCCTGAAACATTATTTCCTCAATTCCATAAATGCAGCTGGCGCGTTTGTCAACCCAAACGGCATAACCAACAACTCATAATGACCGTACCTTGCCATAAAGGCCGTCTTCGCAACTTCCTCGTTCTTTACTCTTAGCTGATGATATTCCGATCTCAATCTATCTTCGAGAATAACACGCTCCCCGAAGGTAGTCAAACAATTCGTCAATCCTTGTTAACGGATATTGATTCCTAG
>JAFEMH010003555.1:215000-258656 GCA_022495995.1 Adenophora triphylla var. japonica | reverse complement strand
TGCACCTAAAAATCTCTTTTTTACATAAAAATGATATCTTTATGCACCCTTTGCCCTTAAAAATGTAGTCTTTACATTAAAATTGCATCCTTTGCACCAAAAATCCATTTTCATGCATAAAGATGCATCCTTTGCATCGAAAAAAAAAATCATTCCTTTACATAAAAATTGCATCCTTTACACATGAAATGCTATTTTTCCACATAAAAATGCATCCTTTGCATTAAAAATCGTTTCTTTACATAAAAAGCATCCTTTGCAAAACAAAGAGCATCCTTTGCACCAAAAAATATCATCTTTTCATTAAAAATGTCATTTTCATGCATTTCCCCTAGTCCCCATTGGTATCCTTTGGAACGGACCGGTGTAAAGATCCCATCTTTACATCGTTTCTTCCATTAAAGGTGCCACAATCTCTTTAGAAAGGGATAAACCTTGAACCTATATCTCCGATTATCACTTGAGACGAGCATGATAGCCTCAATATAGGCTCAATCGTCTCAAGGTGTAGGATTGATGGGCTAAGGACACTCCTTTTCTAAAGAACCCCATTTTGGACTATAAAAGAGAGTCCTTCTCTCGATCACGCAAGACCCAAGGTCAAATAGCGATGATCACAAGTCCAAGATGAGGACGGGATCAAAGTTCCGAACACATAAAAAATCCAAGGAATCCCGAGCGATAACCAACTAAATGGTTTATACGTCCGGAAGACAACTTGGAACACTCCCCCCCTCTTTTCAACACATGCACACAAGAAAGCACGCAAGTAAGCACGAAAAATGGAATCTAGGGAGACTTGCTACGGCAAGGCACCTTGAGTGAACGATGATCCATTCTTTCCAAGGGGTAACTTAACCTCCGAACCCTAAATCTTTTTTTTTCAAAGTTTTGAGGAAATCAAAATGGCGTGGAGACTCCGTTTTTTAAATTAAACCGGATGTTTTCAAACTCGAGTGAATCCAAACTAAAAACACAAAAAATAGAATTTGGGCACACATTCACAGTGCGCCCAGGCGGTTATAATCATGGTTCCACAAGTACAACGTAAAAATGCTTTCAAGTATGGAGAGATCATGTACCTTATACTATCGAGAGACGTTTGTCCCTTCAAGGGGCTTGTCAAGTGTCTTTCTAATGTCATTTATCCAATGCTCAAGAGTGTCCATCTTGCATCACAAGAACATGTTAGGATTGGGTGTAAGCTTAGCTAACACCCCTCCGATGCTTAAGTCAGTAGGGATTTTGATTAAATAAAAGAAATAGTAAATTCAAAGGAAGTAGAAATTAATTTTAAGAAGAGGTTCGTACATTGGCGTTAAAATGGTAATGAATTTTAACTTACACGAAATAGTGCTCGAGGCATAGCCCTTGGTGTAAGTACCCAAATCTGGCTCATGCCTTCCGGTTAATTTTCCCGACATTTCGGTAAATTTCCCGGTAATTCCCCGGACCTTCCTAGTGTTCCGGAAATGTCCTGGAACAGTCCAAATTTAAAATTATGGCTGTAAGGAGCCTTCCTAATTAAGAAAACACGTTTTTCTTAATTAGGGGGAAGCTTCTAGAATGATGCCACCTTGCATGGTTCTAGAATGCTGAGTCATTGTGGATAATGCCGCACGGCCTCATTTGCAAAGAGCCTGCAGCCGCACGGCTTCATTAGCCTTATCCAGCATCGCCTATAAATAGAGCCCTCCTCTACCCATTTCAAAACACACAATATATGAGAAAAATACTCAATCCACTCGAAAGACGTGAAGAAACCGCCGAGGAATTCAAGAAGAAGAAGAAGGAAGGCCAAGAAGCTTCATCCCTCCTCCTCAAGACCAAAGATCGACCTCTCCTCCTAGCTCCGTCCCGAGAAGCAAAGGAAGTCATTGGTAACCTCGCACACCCTATCCTTGCATCCTAATTGCTTTATAAATTGTTCATTGCATTGTCTTTATATTGCTTGGGACTCGTAGCTTAAAGATCACATCTTTATCATCCCCTTCCCCTTTGCATGCATTAAGACCTCATTTATCATAAAAATGTAGTCTTTTTTCATAAAGGTGCATCCTTTGCACCTAAAATCCCTATTTTCCAATAAAAATGTTATCTTTATGCATCATTTGCATATAAAGATCAAATCTTTTTCAATAAAAATGCATCCTTTGCATCAAAACCCCTTTTTCAATGCATCATTTGCATAAAAATCATATCTTTATGCATCATTTGCATAAAGAACATTTCTTTCAATCAAAAGCATCATTTGCAACCTAAAAATGTCATCTTTTCATTAAAGATTCATTTTTCATCATGCATTTCCCTTTCCCCCAACCTTGGAACGGACCGGTGTAAAAGTTCTCATCTTTGCATCGTTCCTTCCATTAAAGGTTCATGATTTCTTTAGGAAAAGGATAACCTTGAACCCTATATCTCCGATTATCGCTTAAGAATGAGCATGAAGCCTCTATACGAGCTCGACCGTCTTAAAGCGTAGGATTGATGGGCTAAGGACATTCCTTCCTAAAGAACCTCATCTTTGACCCAAAAGAGAGTCATTCTCTCGATCACGCAAGTCCCGAGGGTCCCGAGGTTTAAAATGCGATGATCATAAGTCATAAGATGAGGACGGGATCATAATCCCAAATACATAAATTCCAAGGAATCCCGAGCGACAACCAACAAATGGTTTGTACGTCCGGAAGACGACTTGGGACATTCCCTCCTTATTTTCAAACACATGCACACAAAGAAAGCACGCAAGCAAACACGATTAATGAAATCTAGGGAGACTTGCTCCGGCAAGGCACTTTGGGTGAACGCCAAACGTTCTTCCCAAGGGGTAACTTAACCTCCGAACCCATAAAACCTTTTTTTCAAAATTTTGAGGTAATCAAAATGGCGTGGCGACTTCCGTTTTTCAAATAACTCTGATGTCTTCAAACTCGCGTGAATTCCAATAAACAAAAATTTTGGGCACACATTCACAGCTTGGCGACTACTGGGATAATCCCAAAGGAGAAAAGCTTTATTTTCCAAACAAAAGTCGATACTTGGTATATAGGTGGACCCCACTTACCCTTCCCGTATCGCTCCCTAACCCGGGCTTGGGATAACAAGGTGGTTTAACAATCCCACGTACCAAGCATCCCCTTTTCGAAAAAAAAAAATATAATTTTGAAAAAAAATACAAAAAGCTTTTCCCTTTGAGCGGGTTAGGACTCCCATCGCCGATTTCATTAATCGTGCTTGCTTTCTTTTACCATGCATTGCATCATTTGCATCTTGGAATCTCGTGCATATTTCAAACGGGAAATAACCCGAGAAAAATAGCAAAGGAGTGGAACCCGGAAAATTGATCCATGCAACAGACGGCTAATCCTCACAGGATTCTCGACCATACGACCTCAGCCGGCAATTCCACCAGAAAATCATGGTTAATCCGGGCGCTCCTAGCGTACTGGGGCTACTCACCCATGATCGATCGGGCTTCCTTAAAATTTACGTGCTTATGTGTTGCATTCTCCCCATCCCGAAAATCATTCCTTTAAAACACATTTATGAAAATCTCTCGTTTTAACTCAAAAGGAACAATTTTAGGAGACCGCACACTACGCGCACCCGATATATCCCGTACACTTTTGCACGCACGTCCTCAAACCCGAGGGTGGTTCCACTCGCAGCCACGGACAGCTTACGATGCTCCCGGCGCGCACGGAATCATCCCAACCTCCCCATGGCAACAAAGGTCGACCAATGCACACCCGTGTCACACGTTTCAAAAATCCGTGACTTTTGGTTGGTTTTTGGTCTAGTCCGTGTCATATAGCCCAGCTTGCATACCCACGTAAAGGTCAAGCCTTAGCTCATAACGGAAACCAAGATTTTCGCTCAAAGCGAAATTCGCCGAAATTCCGACAAGGAAAATCGGTGGGATCTTGACTCCGACATTGACTATTGACCTTGACCCGCACGAAATGCGTAAGAGTCAAGACCAAGTCTTTGCCAAAAATCAAAAGATCTTTCGCTCAAGCGAAGCTCGCCAAAATTCCGACAAGGAAAAATTGGCAAGATCTCGACCGCATTGACTTCGATTTCGACTCACGCACCGCGTATGCAACGAAGTTCAATGTGACACCGTGTCATCCGGCTTTTGCCGCCCGACCCATGCCTATTATATTCTCTGACATTACCGAAAGTCAAAACCGTCATTCGCTCAAGCGAAACTCACAAAGATCCGTCAAGGCAGAGAGACGAGACTTTCCCTGTATTGCCTTGACTATAATCCGCATCGTCGTGCGTTGAAAGGTCCTATGACCCGCTAGGCCCGATAGGAGCGTTCTTTACTTCGGTCGGTGGGATCCGCGTGCCCTATAGGACCTCGCCCGGGCCGTCCACCCCGGGAGGTCGAAATACAGTGTGGAATACGAGGGGCTTATAGACGTAGTGACGGAACCCACCGATCCAGATCTAGAGTAGTTGTGAAAAAGAAGGGCGTAATCCCTTTTCCAACCAAATAGATATTAATAAAAGACACTGCTTTTAAGTAAACTTGAAGATTCTAATTTGCATATTGCCCGAGCCTTCACCTAAACACCTACCCCGAGTCTAAACCTTTCCTATCCCTTTCCCGCAGCCGAGAAAGAAGTGGGTGAGAACACCGGCCGCCGACTTGTTAGCGCAGTAATCCTCGCATAGCTCGCCGTAATCCTCGCCATCGCCCGTAGAGTCGAATGACCGATTTGACAGAGAGAGCAAGGGCTGGCTTTGGGTAACCAGATGACCAGTGGAAAAAGAGCTAGCCTATAACCAATGCCCTCCCCATCTTCATATAACCCATTGCCAAAGACTGCCCTTTCTCGCCTCCTCCAACACCCCAAGCCGTTAGGGTCCCGACACCCTCGCTTCCTCTAAATCCCTCCATGGGACCCTTTTCCTCCTTTCACCAGAGCCAAATTTCCCTACCTTGGAATCCCAAAGGCGCTTGACCTTTCCAACTTTGTCAACGCTCGTGAATTTGCCTACCTCTCGATAGCTACGCCAAGAGTCACCGGAATGAGAATAGGAATGGGTGGATTTACAGTGATGATGACAGTCAAAGAGAAGGAATGGACTTGGAGCCAACGGAAGTGAAACCCGAAGGGCAAGATGAGGCAGAAAGCCACTGCACTGAACAGGGATGAAGTCACTTCAAAGTGTGTCTGCAGCCTATGCGCAAAGGCTCCTGAGAAGAATGAGGTAGTATATGAGTCCTATATCCTAGAGTTCAATACTCCGTACAAGGACTTGGTAGGTGAATGGAGAGACTTGATCGAAGCTTTAGCCAAAAGAGGGAAGTGGGCTCCTCCCACCGATCTAGAACATGTAAGTGTCGCCGAAGCCAAACTCTCATCAGAAGGGTAGACTCTATTACAAAGGTTAGTAGTCACTCCCGAAACTTGGTCCGAAGAAGAATGTATGGATGCCTTGGAAAGAGTCCCGAGTTTAGAGGCGACCCCACCCCCTTTATGTCCTACGATGATAATGATGTCTTCCCGGTAATCCCTAAGCCCGAGGAAGAGTCTCGAGATACCCCTCATACGGCGTCAAGTATCCCGACCTGCTTTTGCCCTCATTGGGTCATAAGAGCCAAGACGAAAGTTCCCACGAGAGCTACCGTAGTGACACCGATGAAGACACGCCGAAGTGCCTAAGGGACAATAGAGGAGTGGTTAGCCCGTAAGCCAAAAAGCCCGGAAAATATCTCTCGATGGGAAGGAAAAGGAACCCGCCATGAGGTTCGACCCCGCAGAAATCCTTATTGATGATGGAATTTCCCATTTCGTAAAGTGTTTAGCCAATGTCCAAAATGCCGTCAAAAGGTTGACCCCTGTGGAAAGAAAAGACATGCTTCGATGCTGATGAGGAATGTGATCCTACTCGTTAAAGAAGTTGCTAGGATCGGATGAGAAAGCCATTTGCCAAGCTCCAAAATCCTAAGTGATAATTCTTGTTGCATGCCGACTTTGAAAAGTTTGAATGAGACTCGTGAAAGCTTTAAACGGAGAATGTGAAAAGGTCAAAAGGCCGCAACCTGGGACCCGCATTCGGGAAGCCGCCTATGCTTCCGATAGCGCCGTCAATCGATCAATCGCCAGAATTGGCCATACGCCGCAAGAATCCGCCCGACTTTGAAAGAATTGACGTAATCCTCCAAGAGGGAATGATGACCAAGGAAAATCCAATGTCTATGTGATGACTCGATCCGGACAGATGAGTATTGAGCAGCCTTAGGGGTGACAAAAAGGAATGCCGTCTCTAACCAAAGACAGATAAAAGACCTTATAAGCTAGAAGCGTAAAAGCCCGACTCGATAAGGAGGATCCAAATTCCCTAACTCGCCTGAAGTGTACCCAAGCCAATATCTCCTTACGGTCCCCGTTAACCTCTTCATACCCTCATAAGTTGAAACTAGAAGAAAGTTTGGCCAAGACCATGGTGCCCATAGACGTCACCCTGCACGAGGTCGTCCAAATGATTGGAAATATCCACTACGGAAACATCATTACCTTCACCGAATTGGACCTCGCCAAAGTATGGGGCTAGTCACAACGAACCTCTTTACATCACAAACCAGCTTAGAAGAGCGTCGATTGCCACGAGTACTAGTTGACTGAGGGTCTCGCAATGAATGTCTTGCCGCCTAAGATGATGGATTTATTGGATCTAAAGCCACCGTACTTAAAGCCTTCTAGTCGACTATTAAGGCCTACGACTCCACCGCACGATCGCTTTGGGGATCGCCACTCTCAAGATGTGGTTCGGAAAAAGGTCATGGATGTTGATTTTCAAGTTATTGACATTCCGATTTCATTTATCGCCTTGCTGGGACGGCCTTGGATCCACCAGATAAACGGGTAGCCTCTACTTTGCATCAAGGCCAAATTTCGCCGAGTGATGGAACTATCACCACCATTTATGGGGACAAAGGTCACAAAGAGAAGGAACCAAAGCACCGGGGACATCCCGATATTGGAGATCAAGCATGATGATGAAGGGTTAGCATTGACCGGATTCTCCGTAGCTTCTTCCAAGGCACAAGTGTGTTGCACTGACCTCACCACTACTTCCGATAAAATCCCTCCTGCCATGAGGATGATGCGAAAAATGAGCTATCTTCCGGGACTTGGATTGGGTAGAAGACTTCAAGGTCGTAACACCATCATTGATGTGAAGGAGCAGACTACTAGATACGGCTTGGGGTACAAACCAAACTCTGGGATGCCGTAAAAGCTAAAGGCAAGAAAGGTGAAGGGGTCCACCTCCATCATTACAGCTTGTCTCCGACCCATTACTTTATAAAAGGAGAAACACAATATCATGAAAGTAATCACCGCATCTCCTGCGTAAAATCCTTCTAGAGAACCTTGAGAAAGTTAGGGAAAGCCACCAATCCCATTCGAAGAATGTTCCTTGATTTGCCGTGATATCCCCGGGGCTACCACTACCGTTCGTAATGAGTACGTCTTCAAAGGAAATCCGCCGTTGTCAAAAGGTCAAGCATCCTGGACAATGGACTTCTCCGCCTTTGAGTTAGCTCTTCCAAAGATCAGCCCAGATAGAAGCCGCCAGCAGAAGACAATAAATGGGGTTTGCAAGAGTTGTTTGACGAAGAAGCACAAATCCCGCACTTGATCGACTTCAGCCCGATGATGAGATAGTTGCCGTTATTGGAGACGATGGTGAAAGTCATTTTGATCCTCGCACTTTGGTGACTAAGACAGAAATGCCATCAAGAATTGGGAGACATTCTCGTGGCCGATAGCGCCAACAAAGAAATGATCACTGAGCTTGGATTGGTACCCCGTCCTCCTCAACCCGGTTGTGTCAAACACCCCGTTGCCTATTCAGCTTGAGTCAGAATCTTCGAATTCCAGCTCCTCGTAGTCATCCGAAGGCCTCTACGCCCGAGGATTATGAAAATGTAATCGATGTCATCTTTCCCCTTATCTTGAATGAAATGACAGATCTTTCGATTATCCTCTTATTGCCAACTTAACAAATGATAAATTAACTCAAAACTTAACAACAAGCTTAATAATGAATCATTTGAACAAGATGCAAACACACTAAACGAACAATACATTAAAGAAATCTTTAAGGTGTTTCGTAAAAGAGGAAAACCGGGCCCAAGCCGCCGAGGAGGTTTTGATAAGTGTGAACTTGGGTACTATTGAGGAACCTAAAGAGACACAGATTGGAAGCTTCTTCCAGGGGGTTGAAAGGGACAGATTGATTGAGCCGCTCGTAGAATACGTCGACGTGTTTGCATGGTCATACAAAGATATGCCGGGCTAGACAGCTTCGATAGTAGAGCACGTAATCCCTCTAGCACCCGTATGCTAAACCAAGAAAGCGTAAACCGAGAAAAATCAAGCCTAATGGTCTCTACAGTCAAAGAAGAAATTGAGAAGCTACCGCGGGTAGGATTCATCGTAGTCATTGAATACCCGACATGGTTGTCCAACATCGTGACCGTAACCAAGGCCAATGGGAAGGTGCGCCGTCGCGTGGATTTCCGAGATCCGAACAAGGCCACCCCAAAGACGACTACCCTCTCGCCAAACATAGACATCCCGGTGGACTCCACTACCAACTACGAAGTCAAATCCTTCGTTGATGGTTTTGCAGTGCTACAACCGCATCAAGATGGCCGAGGAAGACCAAGAAAAGATACCTTTACCACACCGTGGGGAACCTACCGTTATACAAAGCAATGCCATTCGGGCTCAAGAATGCCGGGGCTACTTACCAAAGGGCAGACCGCACTTTTTCATGACATGATCCACAAGGAGATTGAGGTCTACGTAGACGACATGATAATCCACTCCAAAGGAGAAGGTGGGCAAGACTTTGTTGACCTACGAAAATTCTTTCGAGAGGCCGAGACAAAGCATTCCATGAGACTAAACCCCGCCAAATGCACCTTCGGAGTGACAAGGGGAAAAGTGCTCGGGTACATGGTCACTGAGCGAGGTATAGAAGTTGACCCCGAAAGATCAAAGCTATCATGGATATGAGGCCACCTCAAACCTGCATGTAAGTCAAAAGCTTCATGGGAAAATTGCAAGACATCGCCCGTTTCACAATCGCTGACCACTATGTGCGAGCCCATCTTCAAGCTCATGAAGAAGAATGTGGACACGTAATGGACCGAAGAATGCCAAGACGCCTTGACCGCATCAAGGCATACTTAGTGCATCCCCCGTACTATGCCCCCACATAGATGTAAGCCTCTTCGCTCTATCTAACCGTCGCGTACACGGCAGCTTGGGGCTATGCTTGCTCAAGAGAAGAAAGATTCTCAGTAGAAAGTGCCATTTACTTTGTCACCGGAAGCTACAGGGAGTGAGCTCAATTATTCGGCGTGTGAAAAGACTCGTGCAGACTAGTCCGGGTAGTCGGCAAGTTGAAGCATTATATGCAAGCCCACCCCGTGAACTTGGTCTCGAAAATGGACCCCATCAAGTACATCTTTGACAAGCCTTCCCTATCGATGCGTCTAGCGAAGTGGTCCTTCTTCTTGGCGTAATACGACATCAACTATGTGACCGTAAAGGCCATCAAGGGTCAAGCATTGTCGATCACCTAGCAAATTTCCCGCAAGAATGAAGACAGAGGGCCCGAACCCCAATTTCCGATGAAGGGATCTTTGCAGCTTGAGCCTCGAAAATAGATGGCGCTATTCTTTGACTGAGCCGCTAACAAAAGAGGAAATGGTGTGGGAATGCTATTGGTCGATCCGAAAGATGAGCATACCCCCATAGCCCTCAAGTTGAACTTTCCCGCCACGAACAATGCCGCCGAGTATGAAGCCCGCATTGCCGGTTTGGAGGCCGCCTTAGAAAGAAATGTCAAGGAGCTCGAAGTTTACTGAGACTCACCCGATCATCAACCAGGTTTCCAACAAGTGGAAGACTCGTAGACCCTAATCTCGCAACGATATCATGCCTATATGGAGGAGTTGATCGGACAGCCAGTAGAAGTGACTTTCCACTACTTGCCAAGGGAAAAGAACAGATTCGCAGATGCCCTAGCTACTCTAGCCTCATTGGTAGAGATCCCCGAGGGAAAAGCCATAAAGCCCTTCAGAGTGGGTAGAAGAGAAGCCCCGCCTTTCGTTGTGAAGTGGACCCGGGACTCGAGCCTATAAAGGAACCTTGGTACAATCAGATTTACCAATTCCTCAAAGACGGAGAGTCACCTTTCAGAGATGAAGAAGGTAGACCAAAAGAAGGAGTCGTAGCCAAAAGCTTGCGAGCCCCGAAAAGGTTGGCTTCCTCGCATTATGTCATTCTAGGAGGCAACCTATACAAGAAGCTGGTATCAAGGACCACTCCTCTTATGTGTCACTCAAGAAAGAGCCAAAGAGTTGATGACCGAAGTCCACAATGGTCCCCGCGGTCCTCACATGAATGCCAGAGCCCCGATGCAAGTGATCCTCGAATGGGTTACTACGGATCTCCATGGAAACAGATCGCATTCAAGCACGTCCGAACTCGCGACAAATGCCAGCGGTTTGCTAACCTCAATCATCTCCCCACCTCATGACCCGTACCGCATGACGACTCCTTGGCCGTTTGCAACTTGGGGCACCGACGTGATAGGGAAAATATCCCCTACAGGAAGCAATGGGCACGAGTTCGTGTTGGTAGCCATCGACTACTTCACCAAGTGGGTAGAGGCCAAGTCCTACAAGGTCCTCACTTCCGTAAAAGTGGCCCAGCTTCATCAAAGAAAACATAATATGCAGATATGGGGTGCCCAACGAGATCATTTCGATAATGGGTCACACTTCGAAGGAGACCGCGATAGACTCGCCGTCGAATTCGTAGTTACTCGCCACAAGTCGTCCCCGTACAGACCTCGCACCAATGGAGCCGTGGAAGCCGCTAATAAGACACTCGAGCGGATCATCCGAAGATGGCCACCCGTGGTCGTGATTGGCCCGAAAAGCCGCACTTAGCACTCGGGGCTACGTAACGTCTCTGTCGAATGACCCACAGAGAAACTCCTTTTGCCTCTAACTTACGGATGGAAGCAGTGTTACCAGCTGGAGTTGGAAATCCCGTCATTAAGGGTCCTCCCGGAAAACAGTGTCAATGAAGTGGAATGGTTGCGCAATGCATGACGAATTAGCCCAGCTTCGCCGATGACGAGAGAAGGCTAAAAGCCATGGAACACACCCGAGCCTACCAGAGGCGAATGGCCGCAGCGTTTGATAAAAAGGTCAAGGCGAGACATCAAAGAGGGTGACTTAGTGCCGAAAGTGAAGCCCCCTACCGTAGACAACCCCGGGAAAATGGGAACCCGTCTCGGATCGGCCCTTATGTGGTGCGTAAAATACCGTCAGAGGAGCAATGAAGCTTGCGTACTTGGATGGCAACCCTTTTGTCCACCCGGTCAACGGTGATAAACTCCGAAGATACTATGTCTCGATAAAAAAAAAATAATAAAAAAATAAATAAAAAAAAAAAGAGAAAAAAAAGAAGAAAAAGTGCAAAAAGAGAAATGCCCACTAGGCCGAAAACCCCAAAAAGGGCGGTCTAGGCAAAAGACGGTGGTTGCACATAAAAAAAATATAAAAAAGAAAGATAAAAAAATCCTAGTGCAAAAAGAGTAATGCCCGGCTAAGTGAAAACCCCAAAAAGGGCGGTCTAGGCAAAAGACAGGGCTGCACATAAAAAAATTAGTTCACCAGAATGAACTACGAAGACCTGAGCCCCTTAGCCTTTCTTGTAAAAGGGGAACGTAGGCAGCCATATATGGTTCGGTCTAAACAATAAAAAAAAAAAGGGCAATCAAGCTTCCATGAAGTGCGTCCTAAACAATAAATAAAAATAAAGGGCATTTCAGTTTTCATAAAACGGGTCCCAAATAAATCAGACATTTGAGTTTCCATGAAATGTGTCTTGATTAATTTTTAAAGATAATATCTCTTGTTCATTACAAGTTAAAAGCTTCTTGATGAGTTCAAGCACGGTCTACCTCTTAACTCTGCTAACCTGCTAAAAGATCTAAAATACAATAAAATGCCTAAATAAACTAATGTGTTTGCAAAATGGCAATAAGAGGATCTTGAGAAAAGACTTGTCAATCGTCATTCGCTGAGTCTTCTTCAGTCTTCTTCCCTTTTCCTCGGCCTCGTCGAGTCTTCTTCCTTTTCTTCTCAATAATGTCGGTATCCCTCATCCCGACCTCTGGTATCCTCACTGGAGCCTCTACCAGCCCCGTGTCAATGAGCGCTCTCTCTATACGAGCACGAGTCCGCACCTCCTCCCTGCGAGCCTCGGTCAAAGGAGCGACCTCGGACAATCTCTTGTACCGAGCCTCCATATCTCCGACCAAGTCACTGATTGGTTATGGCAACTCGCCTTAGCCTCGGTCTCCCTCAGTAGTCCTACTCGAGTCACGGTCAGTCCCAATAAAGCTCGACGCCTATCCTCCAAGATAGCACTGAGTCACTCCCATCTCCCTCTCGTACCGGTCCAAGTAGACAAGTGGTCAAGATGGTGCTCTTCCCGCTCCTGAAGATAGCCCCGGGTGGGAAAGCGGTATATGTCCAAGCCCTCGAGAAGAAAGAGAAGGCTGGCCGGATCTCTCATGTCCAACGACACCACCTCCATGGTCCGGATGTCCTCCCAATCACTCAATGGCTCTGTAAAGCCCCAAATTGCTGGATACCAAGCGGGGTATGTAGAAGGACGACCGGCGAGAATCTCGGAACCCTCGCGGCATAAGACTCCTGAAATATCCTCTGGTCCGCAACCTCCAATGTGGTATCCACCAACGGATGTCCGAAGTGGATAGCCTAGCCATCATCGGCTCCGGCTACCACATTCTGTTGCCTAGGTGCACCTCTCCGAGAAATCACCCAAGGGCACCGAGTCGGCAAAGCCCCCGTGCAAAGCCCCCCGAGCCTCTCTCGCAACCACAAAGTCAACATAGCCGGACTCCGGACCTCATGAAACGGTCTCCCGAGCCATCCTATCAATCCCATGAAATGTCTCTCCCAAAACCGGCGGGACAATATCCTTCCCGGCCACTGCGCAGTCTCGACCATGTCCAAGAGACCACTATGACAACATCCCCACTGACTCAAAGAAGTTGAACAAAATAGAGAATACGCAGAGAATGAAAGCATCCATAGCCACCGTGGTCGCAGCCATATCCGGAGACCCAAACCCGCCCTGGGATATCGAAAGGTCAATCCTATCCTGGGCTACCATCATCCTCTCGGCCTCTCCCAAAGGAATGCAGAAAAGATGCAAGCTTTACCGTCACCGCACGTCTCCGATCGGCGGAATAGATATAGCCCCAATCTCGGGACCCCAATCAAGGCTCAGAAGTCTTCGTGCGTTGGGACGATTTCGTTGTAAGAGAAACTTGATAAACATGTCTCCAGGACATCCCGAGGAACTTTCTTTGCGGCTCTCAACGAGATCCCAATCGGGCGGGAGATCCCTCAAATGCCATAAAGACTTGATCTTGAAGGAAGAATCAAGCAGCCCTTGTGATTTTGAAAGTTATATCTCGCCCAAGATTGAAGACCGGATAGAAAATGGTCTCGTTTCCCCTTTGCAATCTAACGGGATTCTCCATCGCAAAATGATCAAAGATGGTGCTTTTAGGTCCAAAATATGCTGCAGGAACAATCGGGACAAGTCTAGAGTGAAAATGAAATGAAATGGCCAAGCCTTGCTTTTATTCGAGAAAATAACCGGCTCGAGACGAGCGTAAGCCGCACGGCTTCATTTGCCCTCAAGGCCATGCCGCACGGCTACATTAGCCCTCTGCGAAAAATTCTGCAGCAACCAAAGTTGCTGCCCAAGGGAGTTTTCACCCCACTTTTTCAACCAAAACACATGTACAAAAACATGTCCGTAAGCCATTCAAGCATTTATACACCATTATAAATCATTTTGGCCCATTTTCACCCCCAATTCCAAGCAAAAGTCGCCCAAGGCTCGGATAATATGCAAATTGAAAAAGCATGAATTAGAAAAGCAATTAAAATGTAAATACAATGTTTTCGCCCCATCGGCGCCCAAATAAAGCAAAAAATAAACAAAGTGTGCATAAAAATTGTAAATTGTTTGTTTTTGTTCCAAATCTATTCTAGAGACCTCCTAGGCCTCAGATTCTTCGTCCTCCTCATCACTACTCAGCTCATAAATGCTAGCCTCCCTCATCAAGTCCTCCTGGTCGCTCACATCAGATAGATGGACATTATCGTGCCCGCACTCAGCCAGTTTGCTCCCGAGAATGTCGAGCGTTGGGCCCCCGCCCCGAGGCATAGCACTTTGGAAGAGTACTCCGAGGCCGATGAGGTAGACGGCTGTGCCCCCGACATGCCGTCTCTTGCGCTCGAGCTCCTGTGCATCCGCCGCCTTCGAAGCACGAGCCGGCTTCCTCGAAGAGACCGGCACATGTCCTTCCGGCCCTATTCTGCACGACCGACCTATCATAAGTGCGAATGGAACCCGAGAAAAAGAAGAGGAAAATCTCGAGAAAATCTCGAGAAAATTGCAAAAGCGAGAAAATATGAAAGCTAAAAAGGGAATAAGACCCTAAGAGTACACTTACAGTCTTGTCGGGCGGCAAGGTGTCTTGGGGCTCCCTAGCATCGGGACGGGGATCCTCATCCTCCTTGGCACTCCATGGACCACGTAGGACGGATGCGCGGGAGGGATCGGCGGGTCGGTAGGCTCATCCTCCCCATATCCCCGAGTGACCGCCGCGCTTCACTAGCTTCGTGGCGTCCTCGTGCCGCTGCTCCACAAACACGGCGTAGGGGTGTCCATGTCGGTACTCCTCCGCAGC
Organism: Adenophora triphylla var. japonica; assembly: GCA_022495995.1. NCBI lineage: Eukaryota > Viridiplantae > Streptophyta > Magnoliopsida > Asterales > Campanulaceae > Adenophora > Adenophora triphylla. The sequence continues at coordinate 243,809 of JAFEMH010003555.1, read as the reverse complement.
CACGCACGCACGGTACCTAGCAATCTCATCCTCTGGCCGAGTCCACGGGCTGCGGCATCCGTCTTTGGAGGGTCGAAGGAGTAATGGCATCTAGTGGGGAACATGACCATCTTTGCCTCGAGAAACGGTCCCCCAAGTAGATGACATCACATGTCGCCCCGTGAGCCACCTCCTCTCGCCTCGTCACCTCTATAGCATCTCCCAGCCAAGATCTCACGGATACACGCCTGGGGTAGAAGTCCACTCCATCGTGCCCATCCACAGTTGATGACCGGCCTCACCATTTTGTAGTCGAAGGTAATCCGGGTCTTCCCGTGAATTTATCTCTCGCGTCTCCCCTCCGGCGAACCATAGCGGGGAAGATGGTGACATCACTCGCCGGGTTCCAAGGGAAGAACCCGATCACCTCGCAAAACCCGGCCTGCATGTTCAAAACATCAAAAGGTCATTCTCTCTCTTATAAAAGTCTCAAGACAGAAAAGAGAAAAGAGAAAAGAAAGGAGACTACCTCAAGGGCAAAAGAGAAGCAATCCATGGAGGCAAACCCTTGTTACTACTGCATATCCAGGTGGAGAAGTAGAGCTCCGCCAATCCGGCCTCGCCCAAGAGACCGTCCCAATCCCATCTACATCCTCCGGAGAGTCGAGGAGGCAAGTCATAGCTATCGTCCCGGAATTAGCAAAAATGGTGACCGATAGCATCAACCATATGAATGCTCTAGCCGGTCAAGGGCGATCACATCATTAACGGCAAATTACGTATGGAAGTACGGGCGCCACCTCGACATTCCGTGTCTCCATCCCGGCCCCTTCGGAATCGGCTCAAACCCGACCAAAGCCCGAAACTCCTCGGGCGTAATATGGTCCCTCCAAGTCACGGGCCTCCCGGTGAGCTGTAAGCCCGTAATAGCGGTGAAATCGGCAGAGTCACCGTCGGCTCTCCCGGCTCGGGTGAAAGCTATGTGTCTTGTCCCACCAAAACTCGAGATAGGGCTGGACCAAGCCCTTGCTCTTAGAGGTGATGTGGACACCCCTACCGATAGCCTCTACAAATGCATCCAAGCCGTAGCCCTCACCGCTTGGGATTTGCCCCATCCTTCTCAAAGTCTGGCATCCTCTGCCAAAGCTTGACCGCTACCTCCGACGGTCCTCTAGACTTGTTCTCCTGTAGACAAGCACATCAAAAAGAAGCGTCAGTCCTTCATATCATTTCAAAAGTATGCATATATTCAAAAGTGCACATATTTTCAAAAGAAAAGCATTCATAAAAGTTTTTCTAGCATATCTTTTGCATCAAAAACGTGTCTTTCATCACTTGAAACGCGTCATTGCTTTCCTAAAGCACAAAATCACAATTCTTTGCACATAAGCATTATTTTTCAAAAAAAATGGCATGCATGAATCATTTTCATCTTCCAAAATCATGTTTTCTCATTGAAAATCAGAATTTTGACCTAGTTCTAGCACAAGGCAAGAACTCCGTCTCATATTTTAAAAAAATTTTTTACTTCATTTTGCGAGAAAAAAGTGAGTCATTCTCATAATTTTCATCAAATAAATTGCATGCATATTTTTAGCCTCATAGGTTGTTCATGCATCTCAAAATCATTCAAAAATCCTAGGAAAATCCTAGAAAAATCCTATAATTCGGGTCAAGCCCTAAATCATTCAAAAATCAAGCAAAAGCAATCGAATTTGAGCCAAATAAGATTGCTTACCCCAACCGATCGCGGGTTTGTTGATTTATGCTCCCTTCTCCCCGGATAAAGCTCCGATGGAGGCGTAAGGAAGTCATACTTCCTCTCCGTCCTCACGAGCTCCTTCCTCCTTCTTCTCGCGGCCGCCGAGATGTTTCTCCTCGCTTGCCTTGGTATGGGATTGCCCTCCGGATCCATTTCAAATCAAAGGGAAGCAAAAGGGGTTGAAGAATTTCGAAAATTCTCTCTCTCTTTTCTCTCTCTCGGCTGAAGTGGGCGGCAACAAGTGCCCAATGCCCGTTCGACTCGATTTTAAATAATCTGGAAAAACCAGATCTCTAGCCGTACGGCTTCTTTTTCTCCATCTCATGCCGGGCGGCTTCATTCGCTCTGAGCATAAATTACAACTTTGCCCCTGGACCTTCCACTTGGGCATGCAATTCTCGTTATCTTTTAACAGAGATAACCTCCTCTTCAGAAAATATCTCTCATCTGTGAAGCAATCAAGCTCTATTCCCAGTCGCCTCCGTTAGTTCCGATATAACGGATAACACTAGGCGACAACCTCCGAATTGTCAGAACTCTAAACTTGTGCTACCTCTATCCGCGAATAGTGAAGTATGCCCAAGTCATTCCAACTTGTGCTACCTCTATCCGCGAATAGTGAAGTATGCCCAAGTCATTCCAACTTGTGCTACCTCTATCCGCGAATAGTGAAGTATGCCCAAGTCATTCCAACTTGTGCTACCTCTATCCGCGAATAGTGAAGTATGCCCAAGTCATTCCAACTTGTGCTACCTCTATCCGCGAATAGTGAAGTATGCCCAAGTCATTCCAACTTGTGCTACCTATCCGCGAATAGTGAAGTATGCCCAAGTCATTCCAACTTGTGCTACCTCTATCCGCGAATAGTGAAGTATGCCCAAGTCATTCCAACTTGTGCTACCTCTATCCGCGAATAGTGAAGTATGCCCAAGTCATTCCAACTTGTGCTACCTCTATCCGCGAATAGTGAAGTATGCCCAAGTCATTCCAACTTGTGCTACCTCTATCCGCGAATAGTGAAGTATGCCCAAGTCATTCCAACTTGTGCTACCTCTATCCGCGAATAGTGAAGTATGCCCAAGTCATTCCAACTTGTGCTACCTCTATCCGCGAATAGTGAAGTATGCCCAAGTCATTCCAACTTGTGCTACCTCTATCCGCGAATAGTGAAGTATGCCCAAGTCATTCCAACTTGTGCTACCTCTATCCGCGAATAGTGAAGTATGCCCAAGTCATTCCAACTTGTGCTACCTCTATCCGCGAATAGTGAAGTATGCCCAAGTCATTCCAACTTGTGCTACCTATCCGCGAATAGTGAAGTATGCCCAAGTCATTCCAACTTGTGCTACCTCTATCCGCGAATAGTGAAGTATGCCCAAGTCATTCCAACTTGTGCTGCTACCTCTATCCGCGAATAGTGAAGTATGCCCAAGTCATTCCAACTTGTGCTACCTCTATCCGCGAATAGTGAAGTATGCCCAAGTCATTCCAACTTGTGCTACCTCTATCCGCGAATAGTGACGCATGCCCAAGTCATTCCAACTTGTGCTACCTCTATCCGCGAATAGTGACGTACGCTCAAGTTTCCCAACTTAAGTTACCTCTATCTCCGTCATAAAGAGATAGCGCCATAAGCTCTAGCTTCTTCAGGTGACAGCCTCCGAATTGTCAAAATCTCAAGGATCCTAGACATCGTTCCTAACTATCTAGTGATGCTTGAACTACGATCAAGGCTTGATTCCTCCGGGATACGTAGGTAGCCTTTTATAAAAGGTCCAGCCATTCGACCACTTTGGTCACTCCTTTGTCACTCCTCAGTGACAAAGCGCCCCCTCATAGAAGTTCAAATATTCGACCACCTGGGTCACTCCTAGCATATCCCCAGTAGGATCAATTGCTTGACCTCCTAGGTCATTTTCTCTTCTTCCTTCCCCAGAGGATCCTAATTCCGAACTACGGCCTGGCTTGATTCCTCCGGGATACGTAGGTAGCCTTCCAAAAGGTTCAGCCATTCGACCACCTTGGTCACCCAATCCGTCTCGGCATTCGCCAGATCGGATCCTTTTCTATCGACAACCCCACTCGCCTTGCAAGTGACGTTGCCGAGGGGCTTCTGTAAGTACCCAAATCTGGCTCATGCCTTCCGGTTAATTTTCCCGACATTTCGGTAAATTTCCCGGTAATTCCCCGGACCTTCCTAGTGTTCCGGAAATGTCCTGGAACAGTCCAAATTTAAAATTATGGCTGTAAGGAGCCTTCCTAATTAAGAAAACACGTTTTTCTTAATTAGGGGGAAGCTTCTAGAATGATGCCACCTTGCATGGTTCTAGAATGCTGAGTCATTGTGGATAATGCCGCACGGCCTTTCATTAGCCTTATCCAGACTGCCTATAAATAGAGCCCTCCTCTACCCATTTCAAAACACACAATATATGAGAAAAATACTCAATCCACTCTGAAAGACGTAAAGAAACTGCTGAGGAATTCAAGAAGAAGAAGAAGGAAGGCCAAGAAGCTTCATCCCTCCTCCTTGAAGACCAAAGATCGACCTCTCCTCCTAGCTCCGTCCCGAGAAGCAAAGGAAGTCATTGGTAACCTCGCACACCCTATCCTTGCATCCTAATTGCTTTATAAATTGCTCATTGCATTGTCTTTATATTGCTTGGGACTTGGTAGCTTAAAGATCACATCTTTATCATCCCCTTCCCCCTTTGCATGCATTAAGACCTCATTTATCATAAAAATGTAGTCTTTTTCATAAAGGTGCATCCTTTGCACCTAAAATCCCTATTTTCCAATAAAAATGTTATCTTTATGCATCATTTGCATATAAAGATCAAATCTTTTTCAATAAAAATGCATCCTTTGCATCAAAACCCCTTTTTCAATGCATCATTTGCATAAAAATCAGATCTTTATGCATCATTTGCATAAAGAACATTTCTTTCAATCAAAAAGCATCATTTGCAACCTAAAAATGTCATCTTTTCATTAAAGATTCATTTTTCATCATGCATTTCCCTTTCCCCCAACCTTGGAACGGACCGGTGTAAAAGTTCTCATCTTTGCATCGTTCCTTCCATTAAAGGTTCATGATTTCTTTAGGAAAAGGATAACCTTGAACCCTATATCTCCGATTATCGCTTAAGAATGAGTATGAAGCCTCTATACGAGCTCGACCGTCTTAAAGCGTAGGATTGATGGGCTAAGGACATTCCTTCCTAAAGAACCTCATCTTTGACCCAAAAGAGAGTCATTCTCTCGATCACGCAAGTCCCGAGGGTCCCGAGGTTTAAAATGCGATGATCATAAGTCATAAGATGAGGACGGGATCATAATCCCAAATACATAAATTCCAAGGAATCCCGAGCGACAACCAACAAATGGTTTGTACGTCCGGAAGACGACTTGGGACATTCCCTCCTTATTTTCAAACACATGCACACAAAGAAAGCACGCAAGCAAACACGATTAATGAAATCTAGGGAGACTTGCTCCGGCAAGGCACTTTGGGTGAACGCCAAACGTTCTTCCCAAGGGGTAACTTAACCTCCGAACCCATAAAACCTTTTTTTCAAAGTTTTGAGGTAATCAAAATGGCGTGGCGACTCCGTTTTTCAAATAACTCGGATGTCTTCAAACTCGCGTGAATTCCAATAAACAAAAATTTTGGGCACACATTCACACTTGGCACTGTATTGGAGGATGATGGTGGTGCCATCTTGAAAATCTTGTGAGGATGACGGCCTGCCCCAGTCCCAACCAGTCATCTAACATGTATGGTTCGACATCTTCATTGTTATGGATTTTAAGGCGCATTAGACTTTCTTTTTCACAAGTCACGCTCAATGAGTAGAACACGCTTTCATATCCGTTTTGTAGCATTCCTTTGCATCTTGTTGATCTCCCTTCACCTTGATTACTCCACAAGGCGTTGGCATCTTGACACATTGATGGTACGTAGATGGAACTGCTTTCATGTTATGGATCCAAGGTCTGCCCAAGATGACGTTATAAGAAGACGGGCAGTTAATCACGCAAATCCTTTCCATATAATTCATCCCTTCTACATAGATGGGCAATTTGATTTCTCCATTTGTCTATTTGGTTTCCCCACTGAAACCTACCAAAACGGAGGAGTTCCTCACTACCTCTGATAGGGGGATCATCATTTCTTCTAAGGTGCTCTTCATGGTCAAATTGACTAAACTGCCATTGTCGATTAAAATGCGCTTCACCTTGCAATTGGCAATCTGTAGGGTGATGACTAGACCATCATGGTGCGAATCTAAGACGTCTTCTTTATCATCATCATCGAAAATAATTTGTTCTCTCGGCGAGTGATCTGGATGCCTAGTTGGCAATTCCGTCTTATCCTCCTTGGAATCCTTAGCATGACGCTTTGCTGCAGAATACGTGGTGCCACAAATGTCTGATCCACCTGTGATAAAGTTGATCGCCTTAGTTGCAGGAGGGGTAAAGATGGAGCATCAGCGACGGCCTCTTTTGTTTCAGCCCATCCTTTTCTTTTCCCAAGCAAATCTTTGAGGAGTCCTTTTGAGAGTAAGTAGCTAATTTCTTTTCTCAAGGCGATGCAATTATCAGTAGTATGACCAAAATCTTCATAGTAAGCACACAATTTTGATTTGTCCTTCTAGGGCGATGATTTGTCAGCTGCCTTTGGCCACCTCTCCTTGCCACCTAAGTTGTCCATTGCATGTAGGAGGCCTGAAACGTCAACAGAAAAACAGTAGTCACTAATCTTAGGATAAGTTGTATCATCTTCATCCTCATCTTCTTCAACAACATTAATTTTAGAAGAGTCAGTTTTAGAGTAGGGTTTTCCCCTATTAGATCGATGATGGGACGAGTCCGCCTTCCTATCGGGAGTTTCATATGTAGGCATTTTCTTTGACGTTTTGCCATGAATCATCTCATCTTCTTCCATCCTGATGAAACGAACGGACCTCGTCCTGACTTCTTCTAAGCTTCTAGATGGGAACATGACAAGATCTTGGTAGAATGGTGATTCTCTCTTCAGGCCTGTTTTGGTAAAAAAAACAATGGATCAATTTAAAGATCAAAATATGAGATTAGGAGGGCACAATGGAGTAAAATCGGTGTAACTATGAAAAGAAGATGACACGTTCATGTAACGAGGAAAGCCCTTGAGACAACTATATCGCCGGCACAAAACCTCGAAAGGTGTTTATGGTCACCTTCGTCCCAAACGGTAGTATTGATGTTTTAGTGAGTTACAAATGGTGGAGCAATGGCGGATTACAAGAATGTATGCGTGAACCATGTGTGTGTTGTGTTCCAGCCATGAACTCCTTAAATAAATAAAAAAACAAGATAACTGAAGATAATCAAGACCTAACAAACTATCCTAAAATCTCGGCATGTCATCTTGATCCTTGACTTGGTCTTCAAACCGTTGAAGTGAGTCCAAGAAAGATATTTTCCACGTTCTATTTTCCTGTATTAGAGATATAATAAAAATAATTAAATAATGATTTAATTATCTAAGTAATTTTACCTTGACTGCTAGTTTGAAGATGACGACATGCTGAATACTTTTCAAGACGTTGCAATCCTGAATTTTTACCCACAAAAATTGTCCCCAAAAATTATATTTTAAATGAATTTTAACAGACAGTTTTTCCACAACCTTCCAGAAGCTCGGCAGTTAATTAACCTGATTGGACGTGGCAGTTTTAGAGTTTTAATCTTCCTTAATTAGCGTAATTTACGAGGATCTAGGGTTTTAACCGAGGCTTTTTCACTTTCTTTATCTCATTTTCTCTACACTTTCTCCATCTTCTACTCTGCTTCACGGCGGTGAAAGCATCTCAAGGTAAATTTCTTCCCTTTTTCTTTCTTTTTCAAACATGGTCAAGTCAAGAAAAAATACGGCGCCAAAAAATCCCTTGAGCTTGAGCAAGGACGGGGATTTTTCTTGTGAAGGCCTGTTAGTCAAACCTGACGAGGAGGTTGGTATCTTTAACGATGAGCAAATCAAATCCGTCAAGGATCGTAGATGCTTTCCAGATTCCGCTGTCTTTAGGCCTTTTGATGTCTTTATCAAGGCCGATTTCGTGTCTCCTCATTGGATTTGCTTTTACGAGTATCCTTTTGCCCTAGGTTTCTCTTATATCCCTTTCCCTTGTTGGTAAATGAGTTCTTCAGAAAAACAAATTTAGCTTTTGTCCAAATAATGCCTATGATCTGGAGGATTTTTTTTTCTTGCGTTCTAAGGGTAAATCGAGAGTTCGGGTTAGACGTAGGCTTGAGGGAAGTAGCTTTTGTATATGATCTTCAAACCTTTGGCTCGACAAGGTATCTTTTTAAAACTAGGTCCGGGATGAAACCGCTGTTTTCGAAAGTGACGGTAAATGATAGGGGTTGGAAATCGAGATACTTCTTTGTTGAGAAGGATTCTTTGGAGGAAGAAGATTTTTTGACAACGAAGTGGAATAGGGAAGGTATCCTCTTTTAAACTTCTGTTTTTTCTTTTTCCCGCACTTACTTGAATTTGTAATTTCTTTGTTGCCTTTGCAGCCATTGACTGGGCAAAGCTATTCCCTCCTTCTGCCAAGACTGAGGATAAGGTGAGAAGGTTGCTGGAATTTTCAGAAGAAGAAAGATCATTCAGGCCATTCGAAGCAAGGGTTATTTCTGAAGACCTCGAGATACCGCCATCCACAGAAATGTCTATTGGTAAGAATCTACTTGATCATTCAAAAATTCTTTTTGCATTTTGACTATCTCTAGATTATGCATTATATTCTCCGTTTTCGTCAGTATCTAAGTCCACAGCTGCATTCTCTTTGAAGGACCTGCAAGATTTTGTAGGACAAACTCATGCTAACCAACAACTGGTGATGCCCAAGAAGGAGATGGAGGCACCATCTGATGGAGCAAGAGTGAAGAGGGGAAAGAGCAGTTCCAAAGAGATAATAAATGTTGAGGAAATGGGTCTAGCGGACATTAAGGAAGCACTCACCAGGGTGTCAGTGGTAGGTTTCTGATTTTCGAAAATAGAGTTTATAGGAATTTTGAATATATTCCCTAGATTGACCATTAAACTTGTTTTTGCAGGGTATTGATGCAGCAGAGATGAAAATGAACAGCCTCGAAGAAAGGAATAGGAAGCTGGTTCTAGATGCGTTACAAGCGAGGAAGCAGAAAGATTTTCTGACCAAGAGGGTAGAGGACTTACAAAATGAGATTGAAAGTTTGATGAAGGGAATGTCCTCAATTCAAGATACCCAATTGCAGGAGATCGAGGAGGTGAAGAAGAACATGATGGCTTCAGCCGCCAAGAGCATGATAGAGATCAAAATCCAAATGATGGAAGAGTTCCAGGAAGGAAGGCATACAGGATGGGATGTTGAGCAGCAACGCTCACTCTTGAAGGCGCTGAATGGTGAAGGAGATGAAGCAGGAGAAGTGTCATCTGGTGTGAAGGATGATGACATCCTGGAGGAAGTCACTACAACACCTGCGGCAGTAGCCACCCCATGAAAGGTAAAAATGGTTCTTTTGTTTAGAAAAACTTTGGTTTGATGACCGGCTGCATCCCGAAGACAATGTTTAAATATTTGGGTTTGTAATCGGTCCATAAGGGCCAAAGACAATTTGCTTTTTACAAGTGTTGGGTTGGTTCAACACTTCTTAGGTTTCTAGGGAAAAACTCCTTTCTTTGCTTTGCTTGGGTTTGAAAAACTTTTGTTTGGTAGGGATCACCTCTTTTGAAAAATGAAAATAGAAGGTTGATATGCTAACCTTTTCGAAGACGTTGTCAACTTCCGAATGGATGTATAAATCCTTGCAATTACTTTGATTGACATGTAAATGTCAATAACCTTTTGTTCTTAGGTGGCATGAATATGCCATAACCAAATTGATAAATTCTTAGGGTCAAAACACGTTGACTGAGTGGAGATGGGTAATTCGTATATATTAAACATACAGGCCCATCACACACCTCAATCAAGGTTGACATCGTGTGCTCCTGGCGAGGTGTTTAAACCTTATTGAGATGAAAGAAAGTAATTTCTTTAAACCTTTGAAGGGATTAAGTACCTTTAACGGAGGTGAGATGGCCAGTCTCAAACGGTTGTCTTCATGAGAATTTGTTTGAATCAACGACCTCTTGCAAAATAATAAGATAGTGAAAGATTTTGACATCTATTCTGATGCCATTTTTATTTTGATAAAAGAAAAATAAAAATGTACTAGAATTTCGCAAAAAATCTCATCTAAACAAGAAGTAAGGAAATAATTAAATAAGTAATGACCGTACCTGATTAAGATGTTAGCTTCTTGGAATGATGTTAACATCTTCACTTGTTGCGTGATTTATTCAAATGTTTCTTGTTTCCTTGCAAAACAGAAACACATTAGGGGTGGGTGTTAGCTAAGCTAACATCCCTCCAATGCTTAAGTCAGTAAATGTTCAAAAGATAAACAAAATTAAAAAGTACTTTTATTGGAAATAAAACAGTAAAATTCATACCTTGGTTTTATTTGCCTTGGAATGTAATTATTGAAACTTACATAAAATAGAACTTAAGGTGAATGGCATTCCAGCTTCGGGGGATCCTTGTTCCATCTAGTGTTGATAGCCAATACGAACCTTTACCCGCTTCAGCATCAACCAAGTATGGTCCTTCCCATTTGGGGGCCATCTTTCCAGCATTGGGCTCTCTTGTATTTTGAAACACTTTGCGTAGGACTAGATCACCAACTTGGAACTTCCGCAATCTGACATTTTTCTTATGGGACTTAGCAATCTTTTGTTGATACACCGCCATCCTGATTTTGGCTCAATCTTTTAGTTCGTCAATGGTATCAAGATCATGACTCAGGTTGGCATCGTTCTACTCAGGTGTCAACATCTTACATCTGGCAGTAGGAACGACAACTTCTGCAGGGATGACCACTTCTGCACCAAATACTAAGGAATAAGGGGTCTGACCTGTTGCGTTCTTTGGTGACGTTCTATCTGCCCAAAGGACAAATGGAAGCTCTTCTGACCATCTTCCTTTCTTTTGATCTAGCCTCTTCTTTAAGTTGTTGATGATAATCTTGTTACTTGATTCTGCCTGTCCATTAGCTTGAGGATGTACTGGTGATGATGTCACCATCTTGACTCTTCACCTAGTGAGAAAATCCTGTATCTTCTTGCTGATAAACTGAGAACCGTTGTCACATATTATTTCAGACGGAATGCCAAATCTGCTGAATATATTCTTCTTAATGAAGGATATGACTTCTTTATCACGAACTTGCACGTAGGATTCAGCTTCAACCCACTTCGAGAAATAATCAGTCACTGCTAGCAAAAACACTTTTCCTCCAAGGGCTTTAGGCAATTTTCCTACTATAAACATTCCCCATCTCATAAATGGCCAAGGGGAGAGGATAGGATGAAGCAATTCCGCGGGTTGGTGCAAGATGTTGCTATGCCTCTGGCAGGAATCACATTTCTTGGCAAAGATGGCAGCATCTTGACGCATTGTTGGCCAGTAGTAACCTATTCTTAGAGCTTTCGTATGTAAGCTTCTGCCCCCATAATGATTACCACATGATCCTTCATGCAATTCTTTTAGAACTTCTATTGCTTTGTCAGCTTCGAGACATCTTAAATATGGACCTGTAAAAGATTTCTTAAACATCACATTATCTATTAACACAAATCTTGAAATTCTTACCCCGAATGCTCTAGCATTCTTTTCATCATCAGGGATGGTGCCATCTTGAAGATATTTAATTATTAGTGCAGTCCAAGATGTCGTCATCTGTACAGAAAAGTTCTAACCTTTCCACGGCAGGGATGTTGACATGGATAATTGGTATCTTGGTCTGAGATAGGCTTTTGAAAGCTGATCCAAGATTGGTCAATGCATCTGCTTGAGAGTTTTCCTCTCAGGGTATTTGTTCAAAGGAAAATATTTGAAATTTGCTTTCCAGGATTTTCACAATGCCCAAATAAGCTGTTATCTTGGCATTTTTTGCTGCATAGGAACCATTAAAATGATTGACAAGTAACAATGAATCACTATTTACCTGAATTTCTTTAATGTTCATGTCTAGAGCAACGATTAGGCCCACGATTAAGGCTTCATATTCTGCTTCATTATTTGTAGCTTTAAAATCACAACTAATGGCTTGAGGTATGATGTCCCCTTGTGGTGACTTTAGAACAACACCTAGCCCTGTGCCCCTCATATTTGAGGCACCATCTGTGAATAGAGTCCACTTGCGCAGGATGTCCCCATCTTGGAGCTGTTGGACTTCTAGTTCTACTTCCCGTTGCATGCTTGGACTAATGTCTGCCACAAAGTCTGCAAGTCTTGTGATTTTATTGCTGTTCTAGGCTCATACTTGATGTCATAAGTGCTTAGTTGAACGGACCACTTGGCCATCCTTCCTGACATTTCTGGCTTTCTCATTACACTTTTTATCGGATAATTAGTACGAATAACAATGATATGAGTTTCAAAATAATGTCTTAACTTGATTGAAGCAGTAATTAAAGCTAAGATTAATTTTTCAAGGTGTGAATACCTGGTCTCCGCATCGAGCAGTGTTTTACTTACATAATATATCGGTTGTTGGACGCCATCTTGCTCGCGGACCAAGACGGCACTGACCGCAGTTTCAGAGACGGCTAAGTAAACACACAATGACTCACCTTCTTGAGGCTTTGAGAGTAGGGGAGGTGTTGACAGGTACAGTTTTAATTATTGAAAGGTTTGTTCATGCTTTTCAGTCCACTCAAATCTAGAATTTTTCTTTAGGATGTCGTAGAATGGCTTGCATCTATCTGAGGATTTTGAGATGAATCGATTCAATGCTGCCACTTTCCCTGTCAATCTTTGAACATCTTTGACGGACTTAGGCGACGCCAGGTTGATGATGGCTTTTATTTGCTCCGGGCTTGCCTCTATTCCTCTTTGCATCACCATGTAGCCCAAGAATTTACCGGACTTCATGCCAAAGTTGCACTTCGCTGGGTTTAACTTCATGTTGAATTTGTCCAGGATGTCAAAGGCTTGAGTAAGATCTCGTACATGATCTTCAGCTTTCTTGGACTTTATTACCATATCGTCGATGTACACTTCCATGGTGTCCCCAATCTGCTCTTTGAACATCATATTGACCAGCCTCTGGTACGTGGCACCTGCATTTCTTAGTCCAAAAGGCATTGCAATATAACAATAAATACCTGTGGGAGTAATGAAGGCGGTGTCCTCTTGGTCGGATGGCTCCATCTGGATCTGCTGAAATCTTGATGCGTCCAAGAAAGTCAACACTTCATGCCCAGAAGTGGCATCGACTAAAGTATCAATGTGTGGCAAGGGGAAAGGATCCTTGGGACAAGCTTTGTTTAAGTCAGTGAAATCGACACAAACTCTCCATTTGCCATCCTTCTTCTCTACCACCACCACATTTCCTAACCATCTTGGGTATTCGACTTCTCTGATCATCTTGGCTTTGAGCAACCTGTCTACTTCTTCCTGAATGATTAGATTCCTTTCTTGTGCGAACTTTCGTCTCTTTTGGTGGATTGGTTTGAAGGATGGGTCAATGTTGAGTTTGTGGGTGATGACATCTTTGCTGATGCCTGTCATGTCTTCATGCTTCGAGGTGAAGCTTTTAATCCTGCTCTTTAAGAGGTTGACAAGATCTTCCTCGATCTCTGCTGGAACGTCTTGACCAATTAGCACCTTGAGATCTGGGTTTGAGGGGTCTAAGAATATTTCTTTCACGTCATGCTCCTTCGCCTCCAGAACCTCACGGGCCTTTCTCTGTAATTGCTATGCCATCTTGGGAGATGTCGACACCTTCATGGACATCATATAGCATTCTTTAGCTGATTGATGATCACTGTAAACCTTAACAACTCCCCAGGGTGTCGGCATCTTCACACATTGATGATAGGTGGATGGCAGTGCTTTCATTCCATGAATCCAGGGTCTTCACAAGATTAGATTGTAACATGTAGCACTATTAATCACGGAGAATCTCTCCATGGAGTTGATACCTTCAACATAAACTGGAAGTGTGATCTCTCCCACTGTGCTTTTGGTTTCTCCACTGAAACCTACGAGAACTGAGGTCCTCTTGACGATGCTTTCTTCAAGGATCTTCATTTCTTTCATGGCATCTAGCATAATGAGATTCACTGAACTGCCTCCATCTACTGGAATACGACTGACTCTACAATTGGCGATCTGTAGTGCAATGACCAAGGCATCATGGTGAGGATCCACAACATTGTCCCTGTCGCTTTCTTCGAAGGAGATGACATCTTGGGATGTGAGCTGTGACATCTTTGAAAGTCTCTCGAGCTTCTCATCCTTAGCTTGCTTGGCGAATCTTTTAGCTGCAGAATAAGAAGTACCACAAATATCAGAACCACCACTAATAACATTAACTACCTTTGTTACCAGTGGAGGAGATGGCGGTCTGGTCATAATGGGCTCTTTGTTCTCCGTCTTGTTCTTGCGATTGCCAAGGAGTTCTTTAAGATGTCCCTTAGATAACAGGTAACTAATCTCCTTCCTCAAGGCGATGCAATCTTCGGTAAGATGTCCAAAATCCTCGTGGTAGGTACACCACTTGGATTTGTCCTTCCACCCACACGGCTTGTCACCCTTTCGAGGCCACCTTGCCTTATCTCCAAGATTGCTCCTTGCACACAAGATACCTGAAACATCAACAGAGAAACAATAATCAGAAATTTTAGGGGATTCAAAATCATCGTTGTCTCCATCATCTTCCACACAATTGATTTTGTTATGGTCATTTCTGTGGTATGGTCTGGATCTGCTCTGCCTTTGGTGAGACGACTCTATCTTTCTGTCAGGATGGTCATATGATGACGCCTTGTCAGGATGCTTGGACTGCTGCACTTTGTCCTCTTCTAGCCTGATGAACCTTAATGCTCGGTTTCGGATATCTTCCATCTTCTTGCATGGATTCATCACCAAATCTTCTTAGTAAGGAGAATCTTTCTTCAAGCCCATTTTGAAGGCTTCTGCAGCTGTCGCCATGTCCAGGTTGGGGATCTCTAGGACTTCTTTGTTAAATCTATTAACATAGTCCTTCAAGGCTTCGGCGGGCTGCTGGGTGATGCGGTAAAGATCACTGGTGAGCTTCTCGAACTGTCGGCTGCAAGAGAATTGATTGTTGAACAGGTTGACTAGCTGAGCAAACGACCCAATAGAACCAGGAGGTTGACGAATCAGCCACTTCAATGTTGGTCCCACCAACGTCGAACCGAACCCTCGACATAAATAAGCCTCGCGAAACTGGAGCGGGATGCGACATATCTCCATTTTTTCTTGGTAATGGGCGACGTGCTCCTCAGGATCCGAGCTTCCATCATACAACTTCATGTCTGGCACGCTAAATCTTTTAGGGATGTCGACATGCGCAATTGCTGGAGTAAAGCGAGACTGATTGTAACATGTTGGGGAGACCTGCTGGATAGGCGGGGTGACGCCTGGCACATTCAGGATCATGTCCCCTAACTCCTGAAGCTGATTCGCAATGCAAGTACCTGCAAAAGGGTTAGTAGTAAGAGCAGTATTATCTAAAGCAGAACTAGTATTGAGATTAACAAAAGGATTTGTATTATCTGCAGAGGATGTCATGATGGTGCTATTAGTAAAGACAAGTCCTTCTGAAAGATTCATCCAGTAGGCACTGGTTGCTAAGGGTGTCGACATTGCCACAGAAGTCGTCAGCAAAGGAGAAGACGTTAGGGTTGGTGATGACGACATCCTTACAGATGAGGCCATCGGAAGGAATTCATTGAAGGTATGAGAGTTGTCCCCAATGTTGAAGTCGAGGACTCTAGGACGTATAGGGGAGACAGCATCCATTCTTTTGGAGAGCAACTCTTGTTCCTTTTGCACCTTTATCAAGCTTTCGGCTATCAAGGAGGTGCTATTCTGCTGGCGATCCAGCTGATTCTTCATCTGAATGAGCATACTCTTGACCTCGGAATCAGGAGATGGAGACATCTGCTTCTTGCCAGAATTCAAAGGCGGAGGTGGAGGCAATGAATCTTGGCCTCCGGTTGCTGGCCTGCTACTGGTTTGGGGATTCACGCTGCTAGGGATAGCAATGGTTTTGCTGGCGGCGGAAATCATAGGTTGGGTTGGCATAGTGGAAATGTGAGGATTTTAAACCGATTAAAAAACCAATAACCCCTCGGTGGGCGCCAAATTGTTTTGGTAAAAAAAACAATGGATCAATTTAAAGATCAAAATATGAGATTAGGAGGGCACAATGGAGTAAAATCGGTGTAACTATGAAAAGAAGACGACACGATCATGTAACGAGTAAAGCCTTTGAGACAACTATCTCGCCGGCACAAAACCTCGGAAGGTGTTTATGGTCACCTTCGTCCCAAACGGTAGTATTGATGTTTTAGTGAGTTACAAATGGTGGAGAAATGGCGGATTACAAGAATGAATGCGTGAACCGTATGTGTGTTGTGTTCCGGCCATGAACTCCTTAAATAAATAAATAAAAAAAACAAGATAACTGAAGATAATCAAGACCTAACAAACTATCCTAAAATCTCGACATGATCATCTTGATCCTTGACTTGGTTTTCTAATCGTTGAAGTGAGTCCATGAAAGATATTTCCCACGTTCTATTTTCCTGTATTAGAGATATAATAAAAGTAATTAAATAATGATTTAATTATCTAAATAATTTTACCTTGACTACTGGTTCGAAGATGACGACATGCTGAATACTTTTCAAGACGTTGCAATCCTGAATTTTTACCCACAACAAGGCCCATCCTGAAAGCTTCTGTTGCAGTCGACACGTCAATGTGAGGAATGCTTACGGCCTCCTTATTGAACCTGAACACGTAGTCTTTTAAGGTTTCGTCAGGTCGTTGCACAATCCTGTAAAGGCCACTTGTTAATTTTTTAAACACACGATTGCAAGAAAATTGGTTAAGAAACATGTTAATTAGTTGAGATTAAGATGAGATGGAGTTCATAGGCTGATTAGTCAGCCACATCAAGGCGGGACCAGATAAGGTGGATCTAAATTCCCTGCACAAGCAAATTTCATTAAGATGCGGGGGAATGCTGATGATGTCCATCTTCTCTTGGTATAGGGCTATATGCTTTGCAGGATCTGTTGTGCCAACATCAATGATTAATATATTCATTATTCATTATATGCCATATCTTATCCGTCTCACTCTCACTTTGAACACCAATGATTAATATATTCATTATTCATTATATGTCATATCTTATCCGTCTCACTCTCACTTTGAACACCAATGATTAATATATTCATTATTCATTATATGTCATATCTTATCCGTCTCAGTCTCACTTTGAACACCAATGATTAATATATTCATTATTCATTATATGTCATATCTTATCCGTCTTAGTCTCACTTTGAATGAAAACACCAATGATTAATATATTCATTATTCATTATATGTCATATCTTATCTGTCTCAGTCTCACTTTGAATGAAAACACCAATGATTAAAAGTGAGAGTGAGACGGATAAGATATGACATCTAATGAATAATGAATATATTAATCATTGGTGTTCAAAGTGAGAGTGATAGGAGGTACTTGGAATCTCTTAGGGATCTCCACCCCAGCTATAGCAGGAACAAAACGCGAATCATGATGGCTGGTTGGAGATGCTTGGTTGAAGGGCAAGGTGACTCCTGGAGCCTTCATGAGGATGTCCTTGAGTTGTTGCACTTCTCTTGCAAGGGCGGTATCTGCAACAGGGTTAGTGGAAACTAAGGGGTTAAAAGGAGTATTGAACGTGTTAAAACTCCCTGTTTACCCCATATGAGGTGGGGCTACAAAAGTAAAACATGATGACAGCGCATCGAGTTGGATGTAACGGTGGTGCTTTCAGTCTGAGCAGTACTGAACATGGACATGTTGCCTTGACCACCACTTGAACTCGTCCCAACATCCGAGAAAAGGGTCCTAGGTTGCAAAGGTGAGGTCTCCGGCATGCTGACTATTGGAATGCTGAGCCCTGAAGCCGAGAAATCATGTCGTAACCTATCGATGTGATTGAAAATCATTTGATTGGTATGTTGCTGCCCGTCAATCTGGTCTTTCAATTGTTGCATCATAGACATCATGGTAGTTATAACTTCTAACGAGATTCTAGGCAGCGTCATGGATGAAGATCCACCCAGGCTGAGCCCTTGGTTTTGAGATGTGACAGCGCCAGAGCCCACAGGTGAATGCATGCTAGACGTCGCAGGCAAGCTTGACGTTCTGGTTCTTGCCCCAGTTGTGATGATGGGGGTAGACATAGCTGAAGTCGGATTGCTCATCTTGATTGGAATCTAAAAAACAAAAGTTCCCACAGACGGCGCCAAATTATTTTGGACAAATTTCGATAGTTAAATTTGTCTTATCAAGGATGTTTGGGCACAAATGGAATATTATTCACAAAACAAGATGAACGCAAGGATGTAACGAGGAAACCCTTTGAACAATCGTTCGAGGGGAAAAACCTCGGGAGGCTTTTGGAAAAGCCTACCTAAACCAAAAAAGTATTATTGAATATCGTAGTTTTTGAGTACAAGTGCAGTATGAGAGTAAGTAAGAATGTGTAACGTGTATACAGGTGCGTTCAAAGAGTAATATATAGACGTGACTGTAACTGAAAAATAACAACTTGAATGTCATGCTGATATTCCGCCTAGAATCTCGTCATTTGTCGATGAAGATCAGCCGTTATCCCCTAGTTGATGGGTGGAACCGTTGTGTTGTCGTTTGACCAAGTCCAGGCAGTCGTACGAATGAGTTATTTTTATTTATAATTTCGTTCCTAAAAGATAGGAAAAATACAACAAACAATTTCAAGGTGTTAGTCCAAGATGTAAGTCAAGACGTTACCTCAAGATGGATATCCAAGATGTAGAACATGCTGAGTGAAATTTTTAGGGTGAAACCAGCGAAAAACACAACACTTGTGACCGCAGAAGGGATCTGACCACGAACTTAGCTTAGCATATGTAGCTCCTCGCTCAGACCATAAATGAATCCTCGCTCAAAGCTTGGGGCCACTGATGAGCCCGGATCTCTTAGACTGGGCCCAAAACTCGATATGGTCCAAAGGCCAAGTATGACGTGGCATATCCTAGACCACCAGAGTCAAGACCATAATCTCCTAAGATCTTCAAAGTCAAGACCACGGATAGCTAGAGTGCTAGAAGCAAGACCGTGATCTCCTAAGACCGCAGAGTCAAGACCGTGGGCAGCTAGACCGTCAGCAAGGTGATCGCGGCTGTCATGACCGTGATATCAGTGACCGCGTCAACATATTAACCACGGTTAACACCGGTTAAAGCCAAAGATAGTCAGATGAAAGCATGTACCTACGCTGACACTAGGAAGCCGACTTATCCCCATCGCATTGAATGGTGGCTCTGGCGCACACTATACAAATAAGGCGAGGCGCCAACTAGCGTCTGTTTCCTCTGTATCTGTCCATTCAGCGACATCCCTCTGCAGTAAACCCTGCTTTATTGTATGAGTCCACCAGGCGCGGACACGTGTCCTAGGTTAAAGACAAAGATATCCTCCAGGGCTGACATCATCAAGCAGCTCCCTCTCACTATAAATATCAACCTTTGTCCCAATGGACAAAGTAAGTGCCAAATCATTATTTGTAAGCCACATTGTCTAAACCCTAAACATACAACTCACTAAGACATTCAAAGTCTTATTCTCAGTTATAAACCTTCATAGATGTTACTATCACACCCGAGGGTCTGAACTGGATTAAACTCCGGCTTGATCTCTAATGATGCTTACTGTCTTTATTGTGTTATAGGTACAAACCGATATACAAGCCCGATATCCAAATATAATTGAAACCCCGAAAGTCGAGGCGTCACCAGCTCCATTTTACAACTTGCAACCATTAAAAATGAGAAGATAAGTTCAGAAAATGTACTATGTTTTAAGTTAAGATTTAATCTGCAATTATGTCACTACCTAATTATTCACAAAAAGTGGAAAAAGACATAGGCAATTAGTATTAATGTGATTTTATGCAATTCTTCCCTCTTGCATCAAAGTTAGATAAGCTAACTAATCATACGCGAAGCACATCTTGTTTTTACGTCATACTCACTTCAAGACAAAAGTGGCGCGGGTTCGGTTGAATGCGAGACATTACATTAATTCCAAGAAAATCAGACGGCCCTCTCATTTGAGGGATGGACAAGATGTAAAATTTCAAAATTACCTTTCGCGGGATCTTAGCCCTTCAAAGCTAGACCAATGACCAAGAAAAGGGACCCATCCAAGAAAAGGTACCCAAAGGAAGATGATTGTGTTTGTAAACACTTTTTCTCTTTTGATCTTCACAGTAAAATTTTAGATATTTGTTGCATTAAGATGACAAATATAAGAAAAAAAATTTGGGTGCAAATTTATGATATAATCATCCAACTGTACATTGGAGGATTAAAGTCAGATAACAGGAGGATTCCAACTCACTTATTGATGCTGGCATGGCAGTCCTTGAAGCATTCAAGATTGGCTTCACTTGCTGAATAGGAACACATAGTAGTGCCATGTAGAGAACACAAAAAGCATCAAAAGTTTGCCATAAATTGAAATGTAAGAGTTGTAAGCCTTAAACCCAATTGGCTTGGTGGTGGACACATAAGAAAGTGCTTAGTGGGACTGGGTGGTACCCATTTGGTTTTGGGCAATCAAGATACCATAATCTTAACCAAATGGCCATTTCTTAAACCCTAGCTACTGCTATATAAAGGGTTCATGAGCCCTTTCATTTTGCACCACCAAGAAAGCAATTAGCAATTCTCAATACACTCAACTCTCTGTGTGTTAGTGTGTGAGAATTCAAGAATTGTTAAAGAGTGTTCATTTCTTACAAGGAGCTTAAGATATGTCTGCCTTACATGCTCATCTCACTCTTGCATTTGGCCTTCTTGGTACGTTTATATATCTCGGTTGTTTTGGATGTTTTTTTCATGAAAGCACACAACAAATACTTGCATTAATGAAGATATATAATGATGATGGTGCTCCACAACAATCGCAGACTCATCCCAAATATATTCCATCTCAAAATATATTTTACAAGCATGATTAAAAAAGAAGAGTTAGAAGCAAACAATAATTTGCAATCACCTATAATGCTTTCAAATTAATTAGTTGAAAGTATTAACTTTCTTTGTCTAGAAGAAAAATAATCTCTCTCTCTCTTCTTATTTAGTCCATGCATGGCAATTACATGCACGTTTAAACTCACTCTCTCTCTCTCTCTCTCTCTCTCTCTCTCTCTCTCTCTCCCTCTCTGATTTTGTTTTGCTAAATTTTTCTACTCTACTGTTGCAGGCAACGTTGTTTCATTCGGTGTGTTTCTTGCACCACTGTAAGTCAAATTTTCTGCGATTTTATTTCTATTTTTCTCTGTGTTATTCAAAACCTTAATTTAGTTGCTAATTCCTGTTTATTATTGAAGGCCGACTTTCTATCAAGTTTACAAGAGGAAATCAACTGAAGGGTTTCAATCAGTACCCTATGTGGTTTCATTATTCAGCGCCATGCTTTGGATGTACTATGCAATGCTCAAATCCGACGCCATGCTTCTCATCACTATCAATTCCTTCGGTTGTGTTGTGGAGACTATCTACATTGCCTTCTTCCTCTATTATGCCCCAAAACAAGCCAGGGTAATCCTACAATAATGAACTATTGCCATCAATAAATACTTCAATTTCAATATATAATTTAAACAGAAAACACTTTTTTACTTCATTAGTTGATGATAGAGTTTTATATTATGAATTATTGCAGCTTCAAAGCGTGAAGCTAATTGTCTTGATGAACATAGTTGGCTTCGGCTTGATTGTTTCCCTCACTCATTTTCTTTCAAATGGAGCTACCCGTGTCCACATAGTTGGATGGATTTGCCTTATTTTTGCTTTGAGCGTTTTCGTTGCGCCTTTGGGAGTTTTGGTAAGCATGCTTACATATATGATATACCAAATTAAATATACACTTTTCGGCTTCCATTTTTATAATTGCTAATAAAAGGAGTTCAATGTTTTGCAGAGACAAGTTATCAAGACCAAAAGTGTGGAGTACATGCCATTTCTTCTCTCATTTTTCCTAACCCTAAGTGCTGTTGTGTGGTTTTTCTATGGCCTGCTTCTCAAGGACTTCAATATCGCGGTAATTAATTAGATTTCGATTTCTAAATGTTCATACACATGAATCTTTTTTTCTTTTACTAATGTTTGATTGTATTTTATAGATTCCAAACGTGGTGGGATTCACCTTTGGAGTTCTCCAAATGGTTCTATACATGATGTACAAGAATCCAAAGAAAACTATCAATGGAAAAAAGACTCCAGAGATTTTTACCCAAGTTACAGAAATGGAAGAGCAGATTATCGAGGTTGCAAAGCTGAGTGCCATTGTTGCTGATATAATTCCATTTCCAGCAGTCGTAGTTGGGAAGAAGAATGAGAATGAAGTAGAGGAACTCAAGATTGAAGTTGTTCCACTTGTGCCTAATAAAATCATATAAGTTGAAGCATGAAATTACTGTGTTTCAAATAGTTGTTAGTACAAGCTCTAGTCAATGCTACCTAGATCTCCTTCTATGTCAGTTGCGTTCCTAAGTAATGGCCGCCTGGAAACTAATGTCGTAATATTTCTGATTATTATTGCCTTGTACGTGTTGGTGAATTTCCTCATGTACTGGAATTAATAAGATAATTAATGCATTTCTTTGATCAGTAGTACTATTTATTTATTTGAAGAATAAAATTTTGAGTACATGAAATTTAAACATTTATCCAAGGGCAACTCCAATAATGGATATCAAATGCACAAATTTTGATACCTGTGTGAAGGTACTAGCAACTCAAACAATTAAAAAAAGGCATTATATTTTGATTTACTATTAACAAAGGTAGCAAATTTGCTACCTTGCCTAATACCTTTTGGGTGTTTCTCACTTGCTCAAATGGGGAGAGTGAGTAATTTGATAAGGCACATGACATGAGCACATGTTCTTGTCCCCGTTCATTCAATAATAAAAATAGGTAATAAAGTGAATATTTGAAGCTTTCTCATTGGTTAGATGAAATTTAGTTTTAAATTTTTATGTATAAATTTTATTTGGCCATAAAAATGAAGTTAAATATTTTAAAAGAAATGTTAATATATTACAAAATTGATTTTTTTTCAAATAATTCCATTTTAAAAATATAAATCCCAAAATAACTCACATTTCAAACTATTTCCAAAATGTCCCACTTTTTGGAACTCGCTACACGGTGTAGCGAGTTCAACATGTTACCGTTGAAACTCGCTACACGGTGTAGCGAGTTTGGTTAAATTAGGGTTTGACATTTGAATTAATCACTGTAATTAACTAAAGAAGAATTCGCTACACCGTGTAGCGAGTTTGACCGGTCATAGTGAACTCGCTACATCGTGTAGCGAGTTCTAAATGGCATTTTTACAGAAGGTTTCCACATCCAAATTCATTCTCATTTTCATATCCTCTCATTATATCTAAAAAAAAAAACCCAAATCTTCTTCACATCATTAAATTTCGTCAGAATCGTTGAAGATCAAGAATCAAGGTAAATTAACATCATCTTAATCATTGTTTTCACTTGTGTTTAGATATAAAATTTTAGTTTTTAACTGTGTTTTAGTATATTATATATATAAATGTGAGGGTTTTGTTATATAGGTTTTAACACTTTGATTTCGTAATATAGGGTTAAAGATGAACGGGGGACAATCATTTTCATGTGTTATTGGGGAGGTGATGATGAACAACCATTTGATGGTCCTCATTTCAAAAAAGGGCCAAAATGTGCAATTAGGACTAATTATCGATGGAGATACAATGAGTTGATTGATGAGTTATATAAAAAGGCGGGTTTATGATTTGGAAGTCATTTATAGATGTCCTCATACTTTTGATAGCGGGATTGCTGAGTACTTTCCTTTCCGTATTGAAGATGATGCGTGTATGGATATAATGTTTGATCATTTAGCTAAACTTGGGGGGATGGGTAATTTGCAGCTGTATGTGATTGTAAAATTGATTGAAAATCGACGTTATCTAGAGTTTGAAACACAGCACACAGAGACCATTTATGGGTATTCACCAAGTGGTAACCGTGATGCATGGGTTGGTCCAAGTACCCACAGTACACTTGTATCAACCCAAACACCAAATTATGATGATGGGGCATGCCAAAATGATCCTGTTAATGACGATAAGAAGACACTAACTTAGATGCAATGCTAGACGATGATGATGATGAATATCATGAGGGTAGTAGTGATTCTGATGTCGATTTGGGAGAGGGTCATAATGGGCCGATTGATTATGACGTGGAAACACATTTGGTTCATTATGAAGCGCCGAAAAATCAAAGGCATGAGAGAGCAGATTATCCTTTTTGTAGTGATATTGGTTATTATGCTCGACAAGAAGAAGGCTTCCTTGATTATCATAATGAACCTAGTTTTCCAGTTTGGGATCCGAATAATCATGAAATTTCTAAAGGGGTACGCTTTTCTAGCAAGAACGATGCGCAATTTGATATAAAAAGGTACCATATTTGCACCAATCGCCGGTTCAGGGTAAGAAAGAGCACAACTCACACATGGGTAATTGAATGGCTATTGAAAAAATTTCCATGAAATTTCTATGTTCGTGTGAGTAGGAGGAAGTTTGGCTATTGGGAAGTGACCAAGTATATATAAGGCTCCTCATTGCTGCTTATATTCTGGAGAAAGTCGAGATCACTTCAACCTAGATGCGAAGTTTATTGGTCAGCAAGTAGTTAGTCTTATTAAGGTCGATTCAAATGTTAAGGTTGGAGTTATTATTGCACATATCAGTGGTATGTTTGGAAAGGAAATTACGTATAAGAAGGCTTGGTGGGAAAGCAGAAGGGAATTGCAGAGGCTTTTGGAGATTGGGAGAAATCTTATATAAGGTTACCGATACTTGAAGAATAGCGAAAAAGGTATGACACATCAGGTTAGGAGGTTCAACAATCATGAGATGGGGGTGTATCAAGTGACAACCACACGTCAGAGTGATAAAGGTGGAAATATCTAAATTTTCCGATTTAGTGAGCGTACCTGCACATATGGTAAATGGGTTGCTTATCACATGCCCTATTCCCATCTTCTTGCATGTTGCCATGTCCAACATCTTGATGGTCGTTCTTTCGTTTCTCCATTTTACACTATTAGGGAATGCTACAAGACATTGAAGGGAACATTTGAACCAGTCCCCCGTGAGGACTATTGGGGTGTGAATGGTTTGGTGCCACGTTTTTTCCCTAATCCCCACCTTCGACGTTCTGCGAAGTCCGGATAGCCTAGATCAAGACGCTTCCGAAATTGTATGGACTTTCAACCAGATAAACGGAAGACTCTGTGTTCATCATGCAAACAAGAAGGCCACAATCGTCGTAGATACCCAAATATTAGGGAGTAGTAGAATGTTTTTCATGTAATTTATGTTTGAGTTGCTGGATTTACTTTGTATTTCATTTGTATTTCGTTTTAGTATGACTTTGATGTAATTTTGATTGGTTATACAATTTGTGTTGTTTGTTGTTTGAATATGACTTTGTTTTCATTTGAATTTGGTTTGACTTGGATTCAGTTTCAAAACATGTACTAAAGTCTCAAAATAATATACAAATATACTAAAATGTACAAATATTTAAAAAATCATACAACAAACATCCAAATAAAAACTTAAAAAACCATACAGAAAATACATAAATGTTTTCTAACAATAATAATAAAACAACTAATACTACAAAGTTTTATTACATCTAAATAAAAAAATAGTTTCACTTATTTCTCCTATCATATCTTCTATCATAGGCAGACGGGGTGAACTTATTCGTCGAATGCCGCTCCCGAGACCCTCTTCTAATTAACTCCTCCCGTTGAGCAGGGGTAAGATGTACCCCACTAGATGAAGTAGCAGCCGGATCAGAGAATGGTGGAAGATCCGCTCGTGAGGATGATGAAGGAACCCTAAAGCTACTTCCCGAATATACGGGCGTATGAAAAGTCCTAGGTGGAAGGTCAACGAAATCATCATCATCATTAATAATCCCGCTCACCTGACTCGGGCCATGACGAGGGTAAGTATCTGAATAAATACCCTCCTCAACCTCCAATCTAATCCTCTCCTCGTGCTCCTCCACCCGAGTAGCTTCCCACTGTGAATCTATATCAAATAGTCCATTATACTGAGTCTCGGGATCTGGCTGGACTTCGGGCTCTGGCTCTGACTAGGGTTGTGGCTGTGCACGACGTTTAACCCAACACTGTCGAGGTTCTATCCGATGTATGCGATCTACCGGTGGTGGAGGTGCTGCAGCCTCAAGTCGATGCTGGTCCCTAACTCCCGTGAGAGTGTGTCTAATCAACCTTCACAACTCAGTTTGTTTGGCATGCTCCTCCTCCTCATTGTTGACATACATATGTTGAAGGTTCTGCACCTGTTTTTATAGCATAAAAATAAGTATGAGACATAAGTTAATAAATTGAAGTTTTGTTTAAAAAAAAAACTAGAAATAATAACTTGAAAAATGTAAATACTTACCACGAACTCTAGGAAAGGGGAATTCGACTGGTATTCAGTCTCCTCTATATGAATGGGGTTCTGTACAAACATACACGTTATGCTCCGATACCATATCATATATGGATCAGTGTAATGCATAACGTGAAAGCCTGGTATCCCCCCATCCAGTAAGTTCCGCCGCTGACCCCAAAGTGCAATGTATTGTTGATGGCAGTCGCTCCAAATCACAAGATTGTTTCCCCGCCTATTAACTCTGTGCAAGTCCCTCCGAGTGTAGCACAGTTCTGGGACCCCCTGCAGCATGCCACACTACCTCAAAACACGATCCGACAAATGCCACTATATCCTCTCAAAGCATATAAGAGGGACCCGCGCCATCCATACGGCCTGTCTCTGAGTGCAGTATGTCGGAGCATATCTATCTCTATAAGGCTGCCACACAACCTGATCATCTATTAGCTTGGCCAGCTGATCACGATAGCCTCGTAGGTTATGGGCAGTAACCTCCCTGAGATGCAATGATGATCTGGTCCACCTGAAATTTCATAAAAAGAATAATTATAAGAAACAATTAAAAAACTATAACGATGAGAAAATAACGTATGATATATGTATACCTGCATCCCAGTGGCATAAGCTCGAAGTTCGGATCAATGTATTGCCTTCGAATTCCAGGTTGCACACATAGCAACCGCTCCTAAGCCCAAATCTATATCAATAAAATCTATATCAAATACTATAACTAATGCCAATAATTTTGAAATCAAACTTAAAACCAACAACATAATGCACATTAAAATGAGATAAACATACCTGTAGAATGTTGAAAACACTACAAGGAAAACCGGATTTAGAGACGGAAATTTAGAGACGGACGAAATCTGTAGCTAATTTGGCGACAGATTAGAGACAGAACCAAAAATCAGAGACGGATTCGGATTCCGTCTCTAAATTAGAGACGAATTCAGATTCCGTCTCTAATTCAGAGACGGATTTAGATTCCGTCTCTAATTCAGAGACGGAATATGAATCCGTCTCTAATTCAGAGACGGAATCTGAATCCGTCTCTAATATAGAGACGGAATCCGAATCCGTCTCTAATTTAGAGACGAAATCTGATTCCGTCTCTAATTTAGAGACGGATTCAGATTCCGACTCTAAATTTTAGAGACGGGTTTTGTATCTGTCTCTAAAATAGAGACAGATTGAGAACTGATCTCTAAATTAGAGGCGATTCAGAATCCGTCTCTAAATTAGAGACGGATTCAGAATCCGTCTCTAAACTTTAGAGACAGATTTTAACCCGTCTCTAATTTAGAGACAGATTTTTGAATCCGTCTCTAATTTAGTGACAGATTCAACATCTGTCTCTAAAATTTAGAGACAGATTTAGTATACGTCTCTAAATTTGACTTTTCTTCTATATACTTTCATTTGTTTAGTTTTTTTCTATTTTTTTTTATAACTTTTTCTAAAAAAACCACTGATTAACAAAGGCTAAAATATTGTTTTCTAGTCAATAAAAATTTTTTAAAAAATAAAAAATAAATATAGGGTAGTCCGTCCCTCTTTTGACTTTTCTTCTATATACTTTCATTTGTTTAGTTTTTTCTATCTTTTTTTCTATAACTTTTTCTAAAGAAAACCACTGATTAACAAAGGCTAAAATATTGTTTTCTAGTCAATAAATTTTTTTTATAAAAATAAAAAATAAATATAGGGCAGTCCGTCCCTCTTTTGACTTTTCTTCTATATACTTTCATTTGTTTAGTTTTTTTCTATCTTTTTTTCTATAACTTTTTCTAAAAAAAACTACGGATTAACAAAGGCTAAAATATTGTTTTCTAGTCAATTAAAATTTAAAAAAATATAAAAAATAAATATAGGGTAGTCCGTCCCTCTTTTGACTTTTCTTCTATATACTTTCATTTGTTTAGTTTTTTTCTATCTTTTTTTCTATAACTTTTTCTAAAAAAACCACTGATTAACAAAGGCTAAAATATTGTTTTCTAGTCAATAAAATTTTTTTAAAAAATAAAAAATAAATATTGGGTAGTCCGTCCCTCTTTGACTTTTCTTCTATATACTTTCATTTGTTTAGTTTTTTTCTATCTTTTTTTCTATAACTTTTTCTGAAAAAAACCACTGATTAACAAAGGCTAAAATATTGTTTTCTAATCAATAAAAATTTTTTAAAAAATAAAAAATAAATATAGGGTAGTCCGTCCCTCTTTTGACTTTTCTTCTATATACTTTCATTTGTTTAGTTTTTTTCTATCTTTTTTTCTATAACTTTTTATAAAAAAATCACTGATTAACAAAGGCTAAAATATTGTTTTCTAGTCAATAAAAATTAAAAAATAAATAAAAAATAAATATAGGGTAGTCC